>CAUYQU010040694.1:0-28523 GCA_963574635.1 Cheracebus regulus
TCCTGTATTGGGTGCGTATATATTTGGGATGGTTAGCTTTTCTCATTGCATTGATCCTTTTGCCATTATGTAATGTCCTTCTTTGTCTCTTTTGATCTTTGTTGGTTTAAAGTCTGTTTTATAAGAGACTAGGATTGCAACCCCTGTTTTTTTTTTCTTTCCATTTGCTTGGTAAATATTTCTCCATTCCTTTATTTTGAGCCTTTGTGTCTTTGCATATGAGACGTGTCTGCACAATATAGCACACCGATAGGTCTTGACTCTTTAGATTTCACTTTTCATTTCAAAAACGTGTTTGAAAGTTACTGGTCTCAAATCAAAAGTGAGAGAATCCCTAATTTAAGTGACTACTTAATTCCATTTCATTTAGGACATTTCTTTTATATTGCCCATTTTGCACATTTCCTTTGAAAATTATATCAGAAATAAAACAAGATTTTTGTTAAACTTATCACTGATCATTACTTTGAAATTCACTCCAAAATGAATTTCATCACACTTTTTACTATCTTCCCATAATGATTACAGCCATGTTTATGACTATTATACATATATATCATGAAAGAGAATCCATTATATAGCAAAGTCTACATAATATCTGTGTTTTTTTTACTGATCCTGTCAGGAATACAACTTAGCAATAGTCTCAACTAATGACAATTACTTGTAGATATTTCTGCACAAACAAATGTATAAGGCTAAGAAAGAGACATAGCAATACCATTTCTCCTTAGTAACATGTTACCTCTTGAAATACCAGATTATTGGTTGTAGATAAAACATGAAGGTTTATCTTTTATCTGTATAAAATACAATAATTCACGTAATACACACATTCTTACTACAGAGATCAAATGTAATAAATATTGAATTGTACTTTCCTTATCTATAGAAATGTAAAACTTGTTATTCATTCTGCAAAATTAAAAGCCTAAAGCAGATTGTTTAACAAAAAGATAAGATGAACCACATATGTATCTTTTAAATTTCCTAGTAGCTACATTTTAAGAAGGAAGAGAAACATGTGAAACTAGTTCTAATATATTTAATTTAACCTGATAAATCCAAAATACTATATTTCAACATATAACCAACATAAAAATTATTAAGACATTTTTAATTATTGTTTTGATATTAACTCTTCAAAATTCGGAGTATATTTTATACTTAAAGTGCACCTCAGTTCAGACCAGGCACATTTCAATGGCTCAAAAGCCACATGTGGCTTGTGATTACTATATTGGACAGTACAGACCTAAAGACATATTATTCTTAACTCTGAAATAATTGGGATATAGACCACAGGTCTATAACTGTGTAAACGTAAGATAATTAGATTGAATTGGAACCCAGAGTTTCTCATTTGAACTGGCTATTTCCACTCAGATGAAGTCTACAGAATGTGACTAATCCCAACAAATAGGAGTGGCCCATTTTCTTATAATAACCTTAAATAAAACGAGCTTATGAGCGACAAAAACCCAATTTATAAATCATTCTTAATGCAAATACAGAGGGATAAAATTGGTAAGAACAATAATTTCATAATTTATATCATGTAATCTGGACAAGGGCATCAACGGTGATGAAGGACCTAAATATTTACAACCTAAGGAAATCCTGTATATTTCACAGACATGTTTCTTGCCGGGCCTTTCAGTCAACCCAGGGCTAAGTGCTGAAAGCCTAGCTATGACACCCACAATGGATATTCTCTTAACTCAGTTCCTCTTAAAAAGACATGGCACAATCTGCCCACACATTGCTTATTAATTTGCAATGGGAAGACAAGTAACTACGTGGCCTGAAAAAAGATAGACAAATCTTGATCAGGGGATCAAATTAACATCCTCCGTGAGGGGCAGAAGGACATGGTGTTCCTCTACAAGTGCTACTCTGAAATGGACACACTATCACTTTTGTGGTATTCTGGGCAAGAACACATAACTTCAATCTAATCACAAGTAAACATCAGACAAACACAAACGAAGGAACATTCTTTATAACCAGATAGTTCAACAATGTCACAAAAGATTTTTAAAAATAGTTGAGAACTGTTTTAGATGAAAGGAGAGGGAATGCAATGTGTAATCTTGAAATGGACCGTGTATTGGAGATGAAAAAATACTAAGAAGGACATTATTAGAACAAGTATTAGAATTGGAATATGAGCAGCAGATCATTGTATCAATGTTTCTGAATTTGATAACCATAAACAGTTACATAAGAAAATATTCTTGTTTTTAGGAAACACACTGGAACATTAAGAGATAAAGAAGTATAATGTATGCAATATATTTTTTGAAAAAAGATAGTAAAATGTATTTATATGTTATATGCGTATATATAATATATACATATGTAGAGAGAGAGAGAGAATATGAGTGAGAAATGCAGCAAACTTTGTAAGTCTGGTAAATGGTATATAGGAATTCTCTACATTATGTTTGCAACCTACCTATAAATTTGAAATTATTTCATGTAAGAAGTTAGGAAAAGGCAAGACACAATTATAGATGAAAATACACACCTCCTTGTAGATAGAGCTGAGTTTTAGAATAAGGTAACATACATTTAAATTACCCTTTCGTTCAGGGCTTTCCATTTTAGAAAGTATTTACGTTTGTATTATTATAACTCTTCTTCCTATAGATAAAAATTTTACATGTTTAAAGATATAAACACATCTTGATACACAATTGGAAAAGCAAGGTTGTTTACTAATGGAGCACAAATTAAGTGATAAATGTGCCTAAAGCAAACATATATTATCTATGTGAACTAGTTACTCTGCAAAAATTTAAATCTCACATAAAGACCAAATTCTTCCTATCTTGTAAAATTCTAATGAGATAATGAACAAAAGATATTCTGAAAAGTATAAAGCATTATGTAAATGTGAGACTCACACTACTGCTCACTGCTAAGTGGTGGTGACTGTTTACATATCCAGTACACATATACATCCACCTGCCTGCCTGCTTTACTGGTGACCTGAGATTTTGGTCTTTTCTTGACTTCATTCTTGAACTGAAACATCTGTTCTTCTTGGATATCGAGACTGTGAGCTTTTGAAACTATGACATACTCCATTGGCTCTCCTGGTCCTCTAGTTTACCTGCTGCAGATGTTGGCACTTCTCAGCCTCTATAACCATGTGGGCCAATTTCTTATAAGAAATATGCATATATCCATTCTATTAGTTCCATTTCTCTCTGAAGAATCCTAATATAGAATGTAGACATTACAGACCCATGTTAATGATAATTTTTATTGGAGCAAATTGCTTGTGACAGAGCAATGCCTTTACAGGGATGACAAGACTACCAGTGATTCATTCAAAATAAAGTTATAGTCAGAAGGGTTCTGTAGTCTTTTGGAAACTATGCCTGTAGAAAGAATTGACATAGGGAATTTAAGAAATAATTGGAAAAATCAAGTTTCGAAGTGTTTCTTGCAAAGAAAATATCTACTTTTGAGGGTTTTGTTTGTTTTAATTTTTTTTGCACAGTTTTTCTGCCCTTTTCTCTATTTAGGCTGCAGAATGAGCAACGGAGGCTGATTACCGTTCACATGTAGTCATTGTTCCTTTTAGTAACAGAAACCTCAAGATGTATCTGGGCATGTGGTTTCCCAGATACAGATTCCATTTTTCAGGTGGCTTGCTGCTGTTAAGGGATGAGTATGGGCCAATGGGATTTAAGTGGAAATGATGCTTTTAATTCCCAGGTCATTTTAAAAACACTAGTCCTAGGCATGGCCTTCTCCCAACCTTCTCCACTAATCAGGATGACAAATGACTGGAAGAACCTAAGAAGCTGTGGATGCTGAAAATGGCAGAGATGCCCCACTAGTTCTAGACCACTCACCTCTAAATTGCCATATGAGAGAAATAAACTTTTGTCTTATTTGTACCACTGTTTTTGGAGGTCCCTGTGTATAGCAATTTAATCTATAACATAATAAGCATACATATTAGCACTGATAATAGGAAATTTGTGCAACAAAAACATCACATATAATGGCATGTGTATGTGTGAATGTGTATCTATATGTATATATAATATGGAATCAGGTAGCAGGCAGCCAGATATAGACGCCCAAGCTGGGAAACGGTTGACCTTCTTATATTATGGGCTGACATGGAAGGTAGATTACAAATGTACTGAGTCTACTGCTGTGTAATTTTGGTTTGGGAAAGTCAGAAGATTGTGATGTGATAGCTGCTATTGCTGCTTTTACGATACATGAGAAATTTGAGCTCAAAAGAACTTTCCAGTTGGCAAGAAGAAACTAGGGGAAAATCTGCTAGAAGAGGTTCTCAACCTGTAGCCCGTAATCAGTTAAATGAAAAACCAGAAATCTGGGATTTCACAGATTGGAAAAACCAAGTGCTTTTGTATCTCCCAGAAAATAGCTAGAAATAAGAATGTGACTGGGAGCTGGCCCAGCTGCAACAATAAGGTTAGATTTGTTCTTTAAGATGACTTTAGAATAACACTAAATTGAAAGAGAGAACGACAGACTGAGTACAGAATCTAGTAAACAAATGAGGAGATCTGACAGGTTTAAGAACTATGACCAGAAGAGATTTTTGTGTGTGGCTATTTTCACATAGAATTGCTGGGAACAAATAGGCCCGAAGCTTACTAAGTCTCTGAAGGAATTGTGTTGCCAAATAAATTCTAAGCCAGGTGTATTAGTTTCCTGTGACAGCTGTAACAAATTACCACAAACTTGGTGACTTAAAACAACAAAATGTATTCTTTCACAGTTCTGCAGATCAAAAGTCCAAAATCAAGGTGCCAGCAGGGCTAGTTTCTCTGGAGCCTTGCAGAGAGAATCTAGTCCATGCCTTTCTCCCGGCTTCTGAGAGTTGCTGGCAATCCCTGACTTTCCTTGGCTGTTGGTTGCATGGCTTCCATTTCTGCCACCATCTTCACATCCATTCTCCTCTTCTGTGTGTCATTTCCCTCTACTTCTCTTAGAAGGATATTTGGGATTGGATTTAGAATCCACTCAAATAAACCAGGATAATCTCCACGTCAAGATCCTCAATTACATCTGCAAAGATTTTTTTTCTGCAGAAGGTAGCATTCACTGATTCCAAAAATTAGGACCTGTTATCTTCAGGGGACAATTATTCAGCCAGTAATACCAGACCCAAACAAACTTTTCATTTCATCATTAGAATAACCATCAGATAATTCTGCACCAGCAAGAAGCTGTGCAATGCTGCCAAAGCTGAGCAATGTCCAAGAGAGCAGAATCTCCAACACCTTCTTTCAATGTGCCCAAGGAGGATAAAAGAACATCCCAGAGGCAGAGCCAATGACAAAGGGATTGAGTGACTCCAGGAACAGAGATGGCGAGATGAGCCCACCAAGAAACTCAACCTCCAGGGAAGCCTCACAATTTCTATCTAGTAGGATTTGAAAAATCCTCAGGACCAATAACTGCCAGAGATTTCCACACTTCCTTCTTGAATGTGGAAGTTTTAATTATCCTATTGCTGCTCCCCACTGTACATCAGGTACTGGGAAGAGGTAGGAAGAAACTTGGCCTTTTAGTTTATAGTTTGGTGAACCTCAAAGAGCTGCAACAAGACCTAATGGAGAGGTCAGGTAACACCCCCAAGATTCTAGACTATGAGCTGGGTGAAGTAACTGGATTAGATTTATCACTGTCTCTCTTGCAGAGGGGTGTATATTTTACGCAGGGGAGAGAGATCAATAGGGATATTTAAATGACAAAAGAGGTAGACCATGGTGAAGTCTTCCGTCACCCCTTCTTCCTCAGAGTAATAGAGCCCCTAGAACTTTAACGGGCCATGGCCATCCACCTATTAATTAGATTTTTCAATCTCTCTTGCAGCGAAGTGTGGTGGTGTGACTAAATGTAAAATAATAGCATATAAGTGAAAGTAATAGACATAACTTCCAGTCTTCAGTTCACTCCGTCTGTACTTCCTTTTCCCTTCTTCCTACTGGCAAGGAAATGGCAACGATAGTGCCACCACTAAAGTCTTACATTGAGGTGGCAAAGCCACCCACCAGCCCTTCAGCTCTGGATCATTTATCTCTAGACTATTACGAGAGACAGAAATAAACTACTTATTTCTAATCTTTTTGCTAAACAGCTTAGCCTAATATTAAAAAATTTAAGTTTCACCTAGCCTTCAAAAGCTCTAGTGTAAAATTATATTTTACATTCCACGAAAAGTAATAGGAAAGATGCACATATTGGAAGATCATGAGCATTCTGAATACAAACATATACTGATTGCTACTGTAAGACATAGAAGTCATAATCTTCCCTAAAAGTGTACTTGATTACTAATCTTTCATTCATAAAAAAAATTTGCCTTGTTAAGATGAAGACTTGCATTTGAAGCAAAATATATGGACATCATGTTGAATATCTACCTGGAAAAAGCACATAACTGCTTAAAAAGGAACTTTACTACTACATGAGAAAGAACAGTCAGACTACAAGAATTTCACTGGATAAAAATGTTCCTCAGTAATGCAGCTACACTTTGCTTTCCCAAAGATAATGGTAAGATACTTGAAATTAATATCCTGGATGTGGCAGATGATTATGATACAGTTTTACTCTAATCCTGTTCAACACTGCTCACTAAAATAATGATAAATATACCAAATAGTGGTACATTTGCAGAATAAAAGTCACTTCTCTCCAGTTTAAACAGAGGTAGAGTTATACTCAGCCTCCTGCAGCACCATATTCTGAGTTTGTAAAGATCAAAGATTATGCTAAAAGTGTCTCTGTACCCCAACAGTGCTTTCTCCGGAGAAGATGTGAGAAAAAAATCGACAATCTAATTTTTAATTTTCTCTGTTATGATGGTACACAAATCTCCACATTAAAATCAGGGTCAATACACTATGCTTTTCTTTGACTTTCCTGCATAAAAAAAAGAAATCCAGGGATAATAAAATGCATTTGAGGCTATATAAGAGAGAGAGAGAGAGAGTGTGTGTGTGTGTGTGTGCGCGCACGCACGCGTGTGTGTGTGTGTGTCTCTGTGTGGGTGTCTGTGTGTGTGGTGTGTCTTGTCAAAAGAAAAAAGAAGCTGAGGAAGTTTGAGGGTTTAGACTGAGGCAACCCAAGGATATATGGGAATGTTCCTGAGGGAAGATGACAAGGTTATTTTTTACAGAAATGTCAACTATAGATTAAATTTAGAGTCACTCCACCCTTAATATAATAGTTGTCATAAACAAGGAGGTATGAGTTATCCACTGTTCACATAAGCAGCTTTAGAGAATCATGGAAACAAAGATTAAATGGATATAATTTATAATCTGGGCTCACTACAATCCTAGGGCTTAGAGTACTGAACTTCTGCTGAGCCTCTGGGAGGGGTCAATACTGACCTTCACCACAACACCAGTTGACACTCTGCTGTCTTTGGTGTTGACCTATTATTCCTCAGAGTAATACACAACAATGCAAATGCAATTTGTTGGATTTTCAATTCCCTTTATAAGACTTTCACCATAAAAATCAAAAAAGGAGAAACAGCATGCAATTTGCTCTGTAAGCATATGGCAGATATACCTATCACAACTGGCCATTGCATTTACCTTTTTAATATGCAGTAGCCAATTTCTGTTGTGTGTATTACATGTGAATATATATAAAATTATAAAAATGGATCACATCAGTTTCTCTTCCCTGACATAAGCCAAGATATATAAATAATTCAATAGAAATGTTAATACCCTGTTACTATACTTTAAAAAATCACCTGTTTCTTCTCTAAATTATTAATTCAAATTATAAATGGTGACTTTTTATATTATAGCATGTCTTCCAAGATATGATTCATGGCTTTTGACTTCCTAAGAGTGAATTTTGTCTACTTTATAAAATGTTTACTTATGTATGAGATAGTGCATAAATAAGAGAAATTACATTAGTCCAAACATAAATTCCCATTCTGTGAAACAACTATTTTAAAGAGCATAATAACTAAGACTAGCAGTTCTAGAGTCAGGTTTTCTGAAATTAAAGCTCAGCTTCCCTATCTACTAGCTATGTAATGTTAGGCAATTTATTTAACCTCCTTAAGTTTCTTTTTTCTTGTCTCAACAAAAGGCATATCAATAAAGTCTATGTGTATTTTGAAGATCAAATGAAATGAGGCATCCTATCTAGCAAAATGCTCAAAAGTTAGTAAATTCTCAGTAAGTGTTACCTATTATTATTTTTAACATTTTTACCTGTTATTACTACCCCTAGGGAAAAAAATCTACTGTTATAGTCAGTCGGTGAGAGTTATGTAAACATCCTGCAAAGTGACAAAAAAATGAATTCCTCCTTCTTTATCACTGCTAAACAGGACCAAAAAGAACTAATCATTATACATGTGTATAATTACCATATGACATAAAAAATATTTTAAAACATCCAATCTGTCGTCAAGATACTCCAGTTGAAAAATACACATCTATTGTAAATGTTCACCTCAACTTTGGGGCCATTTTAAGCCTAACTCTGTATTCATGTTCTGTGGGGAACAAGGAGAACCTCCTTTCTGCAGGCACTCATTCCCAGAGCTTATTCTTTCTAAGGGTCTTTGTAGTTGGAATATTTCTTCCCCACCATATCCTTTGTTTCCTTGGTATTCTACTTTTAAATCACACTCCAAAATACTATTTCCAGAATAATGGGATTTGACTTTCATCATTGTGCAAAGCTTATTACTCTATACCATGAACCTTCCTTCTCCTTTCCTGTCTTTTTCATGGCATAATCATCCCCTCACTCACCCAAGCTGAAAAATTTGGAGTCATTCTCATCTTACTTCTCCCTCATCCTAGCACACGTCCTTATCAAACACAATCCAGTCCACTACCAAAGTATTTATTAATAGGATCCCTATTTACTCCCACCCACCTCCCAGGCAAAACTATTTCTAAATTAAAGTATTTTATAAATGTTTTTCCTTCTCTTAAAATATTGCAATATTTTCTAATTTTCTGACTGCCCTCTATATATCCCATTTCTTGTGTATTGTTCTATTGTTTAAGTATGGTATTTACTGTTTCAGTATGGTATTGATTGTATACAACCGTAGGCTCAATTTTGATTGAATTTGAATACTCATAAATTGTGTTTGTCACATCACTAAAATGCTTCAAGAATGTGATGAAAGTTATATGTTCAACAACACAGTAGCCTCTGATGATTAAGCCCTCATATATACAAGAGCCAATGTGGGTCAACTTTCAAATGTATATTAGTAAGAAATCAGCCTGCCCTCAAAGTACATTATAATATGCCCTTTCTTAATAACTTGACACTGATATCAAATATAAAACTGCTTAATAGTCAACTTCCCATGTGGATTTTTATTTTTAAAAGAAACAAGATTCTCTATATATCTAGTGCTTTAAAAACTGTGGATTTGGTAGCCAAAAATATTCCCATTCATATATATTTATATAGACTGAATCTGTTAATACAACACGAGTATAAAATAGTTAAAAAAAAAAAAAAAGGACCTAAAGGGCAACCTTATGTTAAAAGACAACGAGAGCTAAATGAAATCAGACACTTTGTTCCACGTGAAGATGATGTATTTATCTTTGGTGAAACTTTTGCTTTAAAGAAATGTTTAATTTTTCTAACAGATGCAGAAATTCAGAAGGGCTGATATTTTGCAAATGATGAAGAGTTGTAGTGATGGTTTACCGCAAGTTGATAAGAATTTTAGAGCAGTTCTCCTGAACATACTCCATCTTCCCTCACATTAGTATCATTTATAGCATCTGAAATGCATTTGAATTCAGTAGACTTCCTGGAACCCTAGAAGGAATTCATTACATATCTTTCCCAAAGTTAATGTCTTTTTATTTGCATAAAAATACGATTCCATCACAGCTTCCAATCAGAGGTGATCAAAGAGCATTGTGGATGTCTAATCTAAAGATTTTCATATCCGAATAGATCATGAGAATGGAGCTTCCCATTCATTGTTGACCTTTTGCCTTTTATCATTGAATTATACACACTACAAAAGAATATACAAGCTTAGAAAAAACATCTTTTACAAAGACGCCAGAGCTTATCTGGAGGACAGATCCTGTGATGTGTTTTGTAACCAAATACTATCAGCCTTTTCTTCAAAGTCAAGAGGAATGTCTACACAGATTCCAATGATGGAAAGTGTTTCAAAATATGACCTCTTAAATTTCTGCTCTACGTAGGTACTAGAATTCCCTTTTATGTAACTGTAGAAAGTTGGCAACCACAATATTTTGACCTTGTCCTTGTTGCCTACTTGTAGGAAGATACAAAATAGTTAAACTCATGAGTGTTTGGATGAACCATCTGTACTCAGGCTCCCAAAGCAGGACTAACTTCAATTTCCTGAACTTCCGTCACAGACAGAACGTTAACAGAGAGTGAAAGGCATTGTATTTATTCACTCAATTGGGAACGCTTTACTGAGAGGGTGGCCATAGGTCCTGGTTTGCTTGAGACAATCATTTTTTATACATATTGTCCTAGTATAGTTATTAATAGTGTTTCCTCAAAGAGACTTCTTTGGACAAAAAATTATGTGGTAACCTTTTTAACATAAGGCTTCATATATGCCAGGTCACTTTTCAGTTTCAGATAGTGGGCAAAAGTCTTTTGCTCAAGGAATAAAATCCTTTTTGCTGTCTAAAATCACAGAAGTGACAGTCACATAGGAGTATCATCTGAGGCATTTTGTAAGGCAATACCTGGTATGCCCAGGCCTTGCCAATAAGAAGAGCCTATGAATACCAGTACAGAAAAGGACCCAGGCCAATGCGGATCAAGGAGCCAAAACAGATTGGAGGCTGACTAGAACAGCTCAGGATTAAGATTATGTAGAAAATAATTTCTCTGGTTACTCAGAGATAAGGATTTTATCTTGTTAAAACCCTAGATATGATGGGTTAATATTTTTTTAAATCACACTGTAATTACGCCTACATGTTATTAGTATTTCATTTAGCATGTGTGCATGCTCCAGGGAGGTATTAGCTAATGTGTCCTGTACCTGGTTCATCTACATTGTTTAATAGTTCATCCCAAAGATCCTCTCTGTTGCTTGCTCTCCTGCTAAAATATTAAGCTCTGAAATCCTTAACTGTAGGTCCATGTTTAAGCTCACATCAGCAAAACAGTCTTCTCATATACCAAGCAACAAGCAGCTCTCTTAGGGCAAAAATGATAATGAAATCTGTGAGCATGTCAGGTCCAGAATCATGATTATCAGGGATACTCTTCTAGGGAATCTAGGAGGATAGTTTTACCGCTAGGTGTTTGAAATTAGGAATTGCTGCATAATGTATTAGAAAATGCATGGAATATACAATCAGAAAATTTGGACTTGGGTCCTATGTACTAATTGAGCTCAATTCAATTTCTTACCTCTCAGAACATCCCATTCTCAGAAAGAAAATGCAGATGATAATTATGCTGACTTCTCAGGGTTATTTTTAGGATCACACAGGTTAAAGTACAATCATGGAATAGAAGATGCTAGCAACAAAGGTAGGACTGCTAGTACACCCTTACTCTCTTCATCCCATTTCTAAAGCTCCTTTCAAATTGGTCAGACTTCAACTGTATCAAAGATATTTCTTCCTTCCCTTGCTCATTTATTTTCTTTATCATCGCTGACATATGGGCAAAAAGAAAAGTGGGCATGTCAGCACACATAAATTCTTTTTACCACATTCAATTCTTTATTTTTTGTTGAATCCAGTTAATTCTGCTCTTGGGTTTATTAATAATATAATTAATGGCACTTGTCTAAACACTTTGCTTCTCAGCTGCTTGTTTTATTGCCATGAGGAAAGAACCATACTTTATTTTTATCTCCTTTCTAAGAGCAAAGATTTTTCAAATAATCAAATGAAGCCAGTATGGTTGTGGAGTCTAAGGACATCTCATGTCTTTCCTGAGGAGTGTAGTATGTGGCTGCTCTCAAAGTCACTGGGAGCAAGTGTATTGGTTCAGATGCTTCATGATGATCTGCCCCACATTTTATTTCAAATGATATCCCCACCTGCCAATAAATAATCCTATGGTCCTTTTATGTTCCATTCTAGAAACCATTTTTTTTTCTTTTTTTCAACATATGGAAGGAAGTACTCATGGTTGAGAATATGAATTATTAAATTAAAAATTAGAAATTAGGATTGGAACTGAGAAAATTAAAAAGTCAGTTCCATATCTAAGAAAGAGAAAATAATTTCAAACCACTAATCTTTAGAAGGCAAAAAGAAAGCTTCATTTTACAGATTTCCCTTCTACCCTGTTATTTAACTGTCTGAATATTCAATGACTGACTTCCTACGGTGGTTGAAAAGCTGTGCTCAACTACTATGACGCAAATCTTCAGAATTAGTTCTTGATTATTTTCCTGAAAGGCTCAAGCTTAATATTAACTATCTAGTTCTTCCTTAGCATTTCTATAGAAAATTGACAGATGTCAATATTAACATTTCATAAACTTTATGAAATCTTTAAGATAGTGACACAATTGCACTGCTACTATTGATTAGCTCTCAACCAACACAAGGGAAATTTCCTATGTTGCTTTAGGCCTCAGTCACCATTAATAGAGTTATAACATATCTTAAAGTTTATAGTTAGCAATTCAAGTTATTCAAAAGTGTCCAGGAAGTGATGTTAAGCTACCAGGGTGTGACTGACTACAGAAGATTTAGAGATAAGTTTAAAGTTGGAAAGTTGACAAACACACATCTTAAGTATTTTTTAAATCTTTTATAGTTATGCAGGCATTCATTTTTTCAGCAAACTTTTTCTAAATGCCTACCTTGTGCCAAGTATCATTTTAGATGAACAGGATGTATCAGTTAACAAAATTTCTGTCCAGAAAGAGCTCAAATTTTACTAGGTGGGGACAGACAATACATATAACAAAATAAATAAAATCTGTAGTATCTTAGAAGTTTATGAATGCAATGAAACTAAAAATGAAGATCAAAATTGTTGGATAGTAGGGGTAAGAATATTTTTATCTTTCATCAATTGTATTATACACCAAGAAACCACTAATACTTAAAAATCATTACTACAAGTAGCATTTGTTGCTTTCAAGCATTCATTGGCTTTTATAGTACAAAATTGTCCATTTTCCCTGCATCTCTTAAATGTATTCATAATTGGAATTAATAAAATACATAGCTAAAAAAGAAAGAGAAACATATGTCATCTTAAATCTATTGGTATCTATTTAATTCCAAAGGTGATGTCATGTGATTCAAATCAATAAAATTATGTTCTGACACTGTATAATGAAAACAATACCTGTAACTAATCTGAGAAAAGCAGCTGCTACTTTAAAACAGCTATTGATCTAGTGTGGAACCAATTTATTTCCATTGATGCCATAACTATGATAGGTTCACTAACACTCCAATGTAGCTAAACAACCATGTTTATTTTGTAGGTGACTGTTGCTTTAATTGTAGAAGTACATTTTGTTTTACATATCTCTAGTGACTGCACTGTTAGAGAAAAAAAATGGTGGTTAGCAACATCCAAAAGATGTTAGCCACTAATGCAATAACTGAAGCACTGTGCATATTCTCCATCTCTCTGCAAAACTGCATTTGTTTCTCATTTAGAATTCAAGAAACATTAATGGAATGCCTATAAATTTCAGGATTTTTGCAAGAATATGATGTTGAGTAAATCAGGTTCCCCATCCTTAAGGAACTATCTCTTAGAAGGATTTGCAAAATGCATAAATAGCTATAAATTTAAAAGATGTCTGTAATTGAATATACATACTAGATATTTCGAACTGTATTCCAATTTGGCTATTGTTATTTAGAAATCTAGATCTCAAAATGTCACTCTAAGCTTCTTGGGCCTATACTTTTTATTTGCTTAATTTTTCTATTTAAAATCACACTTGCAAATTTGAAATTTGCAATAGTGAATCAGGATATAGAAAGAGTATACTCATAGGTAGAGCAGGCAGGCAGGCAAGACATACCTTTATAAAGACCATCCTGAACAATAATAGAGAGTAAGGAAAAGAAAGGATTAGAAAAAGGAATGTGTTGGTAGCCTAGCAAGAACCAGGTCACCTATCAAAATAGAGGCTTCTAATCTTCTGTTCCATAGACCTCTCCTCAGTATAATGTTTTTAAATGCATGAAGTAAAATAAATAGCATTACAAAGAAAAACAATAAAGTAAAAATATCAAATTTTTATTGTCATATAGTAATACATATGCTTCTTTTATAGCACATTAAAACATAAGAGGTAATAGTATATCTAATAACACCTATAATTTTAAAGTAGTGAGTGTAAATGATATTTTGAAGTATCTGCAACAACTGTGATGTGATATAAATACATCTGTGATTTCTATTGATGATAAAGTCACAGGTGCTCCTAAAGAGTGGTTTGTTGCCTTCATTCATAATTGAAAGATGTGTCAAAGTTCATATGCATAATGTGTTATATTTTACTAATTATAAAATGTACTGTTCACATGTGTGCCCTCGGTCACTGGCCCATGGCACAGACCTAATTCTTACCAGTGCTAGTGTCATTCAGCAATCTTATTTCCCAATGCCTCTCAAAAACAACATCTTATTAACCTCCTACATTTTACACAGAAGCGTAAACCTCATTATGCCCTTCAAACTTCCCGGTCACCAGTATTACTGGGCTCTTGATAATGTGCACTTGAAGTTCTATTTACCCAAAAGACACCATTAACTGTCATTTTTGAAAATGCAAAATTTATATAACACTAATCATTACTTTAGCTTTCCAGAAACACACCAAAAAACACAGCTTATAGCACCAAGACAACTCTATTAAGACATACAATCCAGCTTAGATGGTTTGCAAAGTCAAGACATGAAGGCGGAATCAATTAGTTAACAACTGACAACAACAAAAATACTTAAGCAATGGGAACTCCCTGGATTCTGTTATTCCGGGAATAGGCTGTCAAAGCTGGTGCTAAAATAAAATGAATCATGAAAACTGTGTCAACAAAGGTAGAACATCTATTGGAATGTAGACAGTCTGGTTTCATCAGAGCTCAAGTATAAAAAAAACAAGACATCTCATTTGCTTCATGTGTTGGTGTGCAATCATGTGGCCTTCAATTTCTAAAGCAGTTTTGTCTATAACACCTACAAGAAATATTTATTATATGACAAAGTAGGGTCATTCACTCATTGAAAAGAGAAGAACCAGACAAATAATGTACACTTGAAACATCCTAGATCCAATCAGAGTGTTAGCAACATGCAGATCACATGAACACAGCAGCTTCAATGTCAACAGCCTCTCTGCTGTGCAGAAAAGAGTGCCTTTAAAGGCAAAAATTAGAGGAGTGCATTTTAAGCAACTACAAAGGAACAGTGATTTTCACCAGACTAAAAAAAAGAGGTGGGAGATATGGGAGATAAGATTAGAAAATGAGAGGAAGAGTCAGATCCACAGCACTTAGGTAAAATGCCCTCAAGAAAAGGACAAACAGGGCCCCACTATGTGCCCAAGGTCATGGGATCCTTGGCTACTGGGTTCCAGACAACTTAAAGCTCCCTGTACCCTGTGCGCTACTCACAAACAAAAAGCTACAAAATTTCAAAACCCCATGACGACCTTGGAAAATAGGAACGTCATCTTCCCCTATTTTCTACTAACTGTAAGAGTCTCAGATTCTGGTGCTGCCCCATAAGGGAGGGAACTGAGACTAAATTTTTCTATAATAAAAATAAAATCATAAATTATTTCTTGTTCTTTTTTTAATAAGAAAAAAATTGTTAGAAAGTTTTGAAAATATATCATACTTATTTCTGCTTTCTTAAACTATCTGATCAATTTAGGCAGCCATTTCAATGAAAATAAAATGTTGGAAGTCTCATAATACGTGAGTGAAAAAACCCCAAATATTAAAAGATAACAAAGAATATACTTAGTAAAGAGACTTTGGATAAACCTCAAATAACAGCCTCACACTCATTACCTGATGATTTTTGATACATGGCATAGACAGAGTTCTTCTGGCCATAAATTATACTATTAGTCCATTTTTTCATTTCAAACCTACACTTTTTTTGTGGCTGTTCATGTTCATCCCCCAGTGTCTCAGAGCTGAAATCAATTCTCTTCTGAGCAAAACTTCCCCTCAGATTTATGTGCAGTTATTATGTATCTCGATTTCTGAGTTGAAATTTTTAACGTATGTGCAATTTTGTGAATCATTAAGATTGTGAAAATATTATAAACAAAGTAAAACAAGACGAATGATGAAGTTATGAGCTCATTAACCTCGACAGGGACCAACGAACTCTGTCTTATTACCTAAGACTGAATTTCACAGGGCCCACATTCATGCTGGTTACTTAATAAACTGTGAACAGAGACAGACATGAGGCAGAGTCTCCAGCTACTGCAGTCTTTAGAATCTGCACCAGCATCCTGATCCAGCACTGGGGTAATTGACATCTTCCAGGAAAGGGAGCACCCAAGAGTATCACAGAGAGAGAAACTGGCACAACTCCAACATACTTTGTTTGGTGTATTTTAAACTCCATTCAAATAGCAAAACAAAAAAATGTCTAAAACATAAATATGTGATATTGCAAATTAGAAAAAATATAGGGAGAAATTTTTTCTTATTATAGAAGGAAAAATAGACATAATAGTTTCAATTAAGAATATAAAAATCACTACAAAGAATGAATTAGGAATAAAAACTAGTGGATTTTGGGGGAATGATGCTTATGGTAGGTTATATATTTTTAGATAATTATGCTTCTCCTCATGAGAGAACTACACATCTCCACCCTATTGATATCAGCCTTTATGTGTCTCACTTGGCCTTTGAAATAAAAACAATGAGATATACCACTTCCAAAGATAAGCTTTAAGTGTCACATTCTCTTGTGCCCTGTCATGAGATTGGTATGACCCAGGTAGGGCTACTTCTTCAGTCTGGATCCTGCAATGAAGCTGACACAGCACAGAGTCACAGTTCATTAAGGATAAATAAGTAGCGTATAAGCAAGAATTAAATTTTTGTTCTTGTAATTTACCAGGATTTGTGGAGTTTTGCTATTGCAACATAAATTAGCCTATAATGCAGGATTGATGAGATTCTAAAGGCCAAAAGCAGGAACAGTGAACATTGAGTACATACAAATGTATCGCAGCTACATACCATATTGTTACTTTTATCCTAGAATCCCAAGATAGACATACCGCCTTCATCTTTGAGCCAAGGAATAGTACCAGATCAGTATTGCAAGGCATAGCCCAAAGTCAATGATTTCTGCCTTGTTCAACCTTTCTGGAGCACATAACTCTGAATCTTGCATCTGATTAGCTTTGATAGCTCTAGATACATCAAACGCATCTAGCACTTTATTTCTCCTGGTGCCAGGGATCCTCTAGGGTTGTAAAGGAGACTTTGCCCCTAACAAGGAGTAAGAGGAGGTTAGAAGAGGAAACTGTGGAGAGAAGAGAAGGCAGTGTGTAAGAATTTCAGTCCGAATACCCAGGCACACAAGATGTGTAACTTTATATTCTGAAATAAATTGATTCTGTTTTTAACCTGTATTTCTTGAGGTCCTTTATCATTAGGTCAAGCCACAGTTTCAAGATCTGACAGAGGGGCTTTCTAAAAAATTTTTTTAAAAACCAGTAGGGGAGAAGGTTCTAGGTCATCAGTCCACACAGATTGTCACTTAGATATTTACTGCCCCAGTTCTTAAAGCTCTCTTGATGTTTGTGACTGTCAGGTACTTCTGTGACACACCCGAGAAAGCCCTTCATGAAGCTGACTATAAACGACTTTGCCTAGCAATCTAGTAGCAGTTCCACATCAAAGATCTTGTTCTCCCTGTAACTGCACTGCCTGGGAGTCGGACCCCTCTGCTTACATCACACTCATCTTTCCTCACCGGGCATCTCTAGAAGGAAGGGGGAATTCTACTACCTTTGTGTTTGGGAACAAAATAGTTTTTTTTTTTTTTTTTTTTTTTTTTTGGTATAACTGGCAACTTGTACCTTCCCTTAGGCTTAAAATTTCAAAGCAAATAGGAGGTAAAATCATAGGCTATTTCTGCTTGTATCTAGCCACCACTCTACTCTGTGCTGGTAGGAAGAAGCCAGACAACCTGACTGAATGGAAAGACAAGCAAAGAGGCAAAGACAGGCAGGTAAATTTAAGTTAGTCTTTTGCCCCCACCCAATACTACAAAAGCACTGTTGTGGTAAGGCAAAATTTCTATAAGAGGTCCCTAAGATTCCATACTCTAATCACCAGACCTGTGAATGTGATATCACTTCAGGGTTATATTACCTGATACAGTTTACCTTGCAAAAGACAGATCATTCAAGTGGGACTGATCTAATCACAGGAGACTTTAGAGGAAAAGAAATTTCTCTGGCTGGTGGCAGAAAGGAAGCCAGAAGAGGAAGTCTCAGATATGCATGAGTAGGGCTTGATGTACAGTTGCTGCTTTGCAATTGGAGGGGCCACAAGGCGCTGAGGGCACACCCCTGAAAGACAGACAGACAGCAAGGATACAGGGACTCAGACCCACAAACACAAGCAACTAGATGTGCCCACACGTGAATGGGCTTGAAAGCAGGTTTTTTCCTTAGAGCTTCCAGACAAGAGCCAATACCTTGTTTTTGACCCTGTAAACCAAGAGCCCAGCTGAGCCCACCTGGGCTTCTGACCCACAAAGCTGTGGACTAGTAAGTTTGTGTTATTTCAACCACCTCTGTGTTCATTTGTTACACAGCAACAGAAAACAATACAATCTTATTTCCTGTACCCAATTTCACTCCTGCAATAAGTTCACAAACTTCCTATGCCCTACTAATAATTTTTCAAAGATAATTTTTCCTTAAATTGTTTAGTTTACTAATACCAACTGCCTCACTTATCCTTCTTAGAACATTAAAATAGTGTTTATTAAATGTATATAATGATTGTACCTTTTTCATTTTTAAGCTTTCCATGTGTGCTCACACTTATTTTAGATTCTTGCTTGGGATGGATCTAAATAGCAGAAAAATAGCAGTTTAATATGCTTAACCTAACAACTTATTTTGTCAAGGGCAATCAGATTTTCTTCAATGTTGAAAAATATTCTAACACTATGCTTTGAGCTCTGAAGATGTGGTTCCCTTTAATAATTAATAGAATTGAGATTATGAGAATAAAAAAGGAATTTTTACCAATGACTGCCTCTGCGCAGTGACTGCCACTGAATTGTCTTTGGTTTTAAAAATTCAAGCTAGAAAATTAGTTATTTTCTTTACTAGCTTAATTCTGCAAGTCAAAAATATCAAAAATTATATGATATGCTTCAACTTTCAATTTAATTAAAGCCACTTTATATCATTTGGTTTTATATGTTCATTTTGTTTTTATTAAATGGCCCTAAAAATACAAGAATTTTTTGTATTTTTAAAACACATGAAATAGTAAAAATTTACGCTTGTTATTTCTGTTTTTTAGCCAACAGGAAAAGTATAAAGGTCAAAACAGCTGTTACCATCTTAAGTCACCATTATATACTTAGAGTTCTTAAGCGCCCCTTCAGACAATATTTTCAGCTTTCACCTCCTAACAAAGACTGGCATTTGGAAGGAAGCACCTCATTCAAGGAAGTTTGAAAAGCTTCAAAACTTGTATTCTATAACTCAGGGACATATCAAAGCCCTAATGTGCTGTGAAAATGCTTTTTGATTCTTGAAATGTTGCTTCTCTGTAATTCTGAGTCCCTCCTGTCAGTCAGCAATGAAAACATCCTTAGGTTGTGTTCCCTAAAGTTCTGATCGTTAAAAAAATGTCTTCAAGACTCAAAGTTCAGGCAGCGTTCCATTACATGATTTCACATCTGAACACTAGTTTACATTATCTGAAGGCAGTTGTAATTCTCCTTTTTAGATGACTAGAAATGAACTGGTTAATATAGAATAAAACATAGTGGAGTGAGTGTTTAACCATGTGATTTATGGTGAACAAGGCCAGCCCCATTCTTTTATCAGGTTATCAAAGTAAGTTTTAAAAAGCACTGCCTATGCCCCCTTTTCTATAAAGAGTTTGTGACCAAAATTTACATGCCAATGAGATTGAGTGCTCAATCTCATAAGATTTATCTATGAAGGAAGATGTCTTCAGAAAGGAAGTAGGAAGTACTGTTTCTTCTAACAGTCCAGGGGGACATCTGCAGCCTTGTGTGTTCCATAGTGCACCAAATACCCCCAACTTACAGGTTACACCAGAAAGACCAATATTGGAGTCTCTAGAATGCCTGATCCCAAGACAGCAATGGCAGCACTGGTAGTGCTTACCGAAGGCCTGCAAGCAGGGCAAGTAGAGGGCGGATGCAAATTCAGAATCTCCCACCTTCCCAGCAGCTGCTACTTGGACTCAGCCTATTAAGCCATTGCATGTGGGCACTCAGCAGGGCCCAGGGCATCCTGTGCCTCAGCAGCAACTGTGAAGACCCAGAGAAAGAGCTAAGAAGCTCTGAGCATGATGCTTGAGAAAAGGTGTCAAGTCACGCTCACCAGCAACATGAGGACTTCAGAACAGCTGCCTCCAATAAAAGGTAATAATGGAATTGCATTAGACTCCCTTTAATGAAGACTGAAACCATCCCCATTAAGGTCTGTAAAAGTGCACTTGGCTCCAGGAAGTTATCTCTGGAGACTCATCTATGACATCAAGCAGAAGTTCTCAGTCAAGAAAACCGAGGGATTCACTTAAAATGATCCAACACAGTCTACCCCTTGTGTCGTTTAGATTCTCTTGCATCCTTTTCTGAGGAAAAAAAAAAATCTTATTTCTCTCCTTAGAGAGCAGCCACTTCTGAGGGGTGGTTAATTGTAGTCACTGAAAAAACACTTAAGGATGGTTAGGAAACTAAGCTCTCATACCCTCTGCTTAGTAGGGATGATCCCAACACTGTCATTGAAATTCATTAGTTTCCTCTTCCACTGGCCATTCAATAATTCCCTCACCTTTAGCCAGCATTTTAGCTTGTCTGGGTTATATGTACAATGAGGAGACACAGACCTTTATCACCAATAAGTCTGAGTCTTTCCTCAGTTGCCCTGTCCTTATCAGACCATGATTGTTTTAATCATCCATTTACAGTTATTACCAGGCATGGCAGTGCCAAATACACAAAAATATATAGCCATCATCACAAACATTTTCCTTCTTGCCTCTATTATGTGTCAGGAGGAACATATAAGCAGAAAAGAGATGGAAATCCACTGAAAAGACAAATTAATCACTTGCCTAATGCCTACGATCATCACCAACAATAGCAGCAGCAGCAAGAAGATTGCATTTCTAAAATTAAGAAAGCCAAAGATATCCAATCCAGAAGGTTAATGAACTTCAAAAATCAAAAATATATAATCAATTAGCCATGAGCAATTTTGTTCTAAAAAACTGGTATAGCCTATTTATAGAAGGAAAGGTATTACCTGAGATATCAAGACCTGCTTGTTATTACCAAAAAACAATGAAAAGTCTCTGCAGTGAATTCAAGTCATATCTATGATTACAACAAATTCTATAGTAAGGTAAGGATTGAGTTTAGCACATCTGAACACAGGAAATAGTGACCAGTTCTACAGAAATCCAGATTCTTTCCATGTAAACCATTATATACAGTGAGAATGTACTTTGCTTATTTTTATTATTTTTATTTCATCAAATAGTGGAACATAAATTATATTTTTGCCAATAAACCTACAGAATGTCCAGTAGCTCCCTTGGAAACAGTTAAAATGGATGTTGATATAATGATGGGTATAGATTGTATAAAAGTAAAAAATGCACAGAGGATAAAGGAAAAATGAAAGTGTGTTTCAGTAAACAGAGAAGAATTGTTCAGAAATAGTTAAGAACCATTGCACTGGTATCTAGGGCCCTTATTTAGATTCTAATCCAAAACCCAACATGTCTGCTTTTCCTTTTTGACCCTAAGAAGTAAATGCTTCCGTCTTTGAAGTTGTTCCAACAAACTTTCATCCAACAATTCAATGCTTAAGGTGGAACAGTTTTCCAGTCCACATGGGGTTTTGTTTTTGTTTTACCATTTCATCTCCATCAAATTTACACAAAACATCTAGAGAATTCAAAATCATTGTAAAAAAAAAAAAATAAGCTCAAAGGTAACCATTGCCAAACACAACATGCTGCAGCTTTTCCCCAATGCACAAATTTTATTTGTGATGAGAATGCATGATAGACCATTAGGGAAGAGAAAAGATAACTGGGACGGTTAAAACAATTATACAGTGTAATGGTTTCATCATCATCATTTCACTAACTCACATCTGTGACTATTTTGAATCTGGTGCTAATTAAATAGGGCCATCATAGGAAATAAAACATCTGGACCAAATTCATGCTGAGGTGCTCATCACAAACATTATCCCTCACACTTTCTTTTCACTTGATGAGACTTCATGAAGGGATACTTTTCTTCCTTAAAAAATTCTGAAAAAGGAGATTATTCCCATAAATATCTATGTTACCCATTTCCTTCTATAACAAGGTATAATAATATAACATAAATAAATGTTTTCAAATTAGTTCTGTTAAAAATAATTTTTTCCTCTGATAATTTAGAAAATAAATCTAATTTCACAGCTACCTCTAGGGACAACATTGAGCTTTTTTCATATTTTTAATTTCTTTAGCTCTAATCACTATAATTTTTAAGGTGATTCTTCACAGGTCATTTCTTTGGTAGCCTGATGATATAAATATCTTAAAGTAGCCTCCTTAACACTTCTAAAACCATCTTTAGCTAGCACCAACAATTTAAAATGTTCCTGAGGTCTATATCAATGTTCAAGAATAACACATAAAAGAAATACTGGACTGTGTTCAGTGTAAAACAATAATTAAAGCCATGGTTTCTTATTTTGTACTGTGAAATGATTCAGAAATGGAGAAGAGCTTAAAACATGTCATTGTGAGAAGGATCCTACGGAATTCCTACCCCCCAGGACAATCAGTCAATATAATTACAAAGTATCAACATCCTCAAAAAACGGTATAGTTCTTATCCTTTCTCCCATATCCATACAAAGGGGTAATTGTAACCTCTGCTGCCAGTTATCTTCAGTAAGACTTTTCAAGGTATAGATTTCATTTATATTGTTTTGGGTAATTATTCAATTTTATGTAATCACTGAAAATACATAGGATGCCTAAGTCCTGGCATTGTATTAGATACATCACTCAATACAAGCAGACTAGTCATTAGCTTTAAAAAGTTGCATAAAAAAGAACCAAACGCATCTGGAATTTTTTGTTGTGTCTTCTACCTTGAAACAAAAAGAGTTGAAGGGTGACTAAAATACAGTACCTAAACTTATGGAGTTTACGTACTAGCTGAGGATGTACAACAGGACTTACTTGTACATAAAAAGTTAAGTTGTGATGTGATCCAATGAGAAAAGAGAGGTTTTATCTGTCGTATTTTTCAGATTTCTGATTAACAATGAATTTCAACAATCAATAATTGCACAGTCATTCATATTTGTGAATAACAAAATCAATATTTAGATGGAATAGTCAAATAATGTAAACATGACTGTTACTATTTAGGTGTTACCTTTGGCTTTGACTCAAAGTTTTAGAAATTTTTGTTTGTTTGTTTTTTGTTTTTGGTTCATTTTGTTTTTCCTAGAAATATAAAATGTCACTTCTTGATTTGGGTATGCCATATACCAGACCAGAGAAAATCAGATTTTCAAGGTTAAAGCAAGCAAACCACCAGAATACTAAAGGACAACTGTATAACTTTATATTCTACAGGGAGCCATACAAATTTTAAACTTAAGCCTTTTGGGGTGATATGGTTTGGCTCTGTGTCCCCACCAAAATCTCATTTTGTAGCTCCCATAATTTCCATGTGTTATGGGAGGGACCTGGTGGGAGATGACTGAATTACAGGGGTGGGTCTTTCCCATGCTGTTCTCATAATAGTGAATGGGTCTCATGAGATCTGCTGGTTTTAAAAAAATGGGAGTTGCCTTGCACAAGCTCTGTCTCTTTGCCTGCTTCCATCCACATAAGATGTGACTTGCTCCTCCTTGCCTTCTACCATGATTGCGAGGCCTCCCCAGCCATGTGGAACTGTGAGTCCAATTAAACCTCTTTCTTTTGTAAATTGTCCAGTCTTGGGTATGTATTTATCAGCAGGGTGAAAACAAACTAATATAGTAAATTGGTTGCAGAGTGGGATGTTGCTGAAAAGATGCCCGAAATATGGAAGCCACTTTAGAACTGGGTAAAAGGGAGAGGTTGGAACAGTTTGAAGGGCTCAGAAGAAGACAAGAAAATGTAGGAAAGTTTGGAACTTCCTAGAAACTTGTTCAATGGCTTTGTCCAAAATGCTGATAGCAATATGGACTATAAAGTCCAGGCTGAGGTGGTTTCAGATGGAAATGGGGAACTTGTTGGAACTGGAGCAAAGGTGACTCTTGTTATGTTTTAGCAAAGAGAATGGTCGCATTTTGCCTCTACTGAGGTTTGTGCAACTTTGAACTTGAGAGAGATAATTTAGGGTGTCTGGTGGAAGAAATGTTTAAGCAGCAAAACATTCAAGATACGATCTGGGTGCTGTTAAAGGTATTCAGTTTTAAAAGGGAAACAGAGCATAAAAGTTTGGGAAATTTGCAGCCTGACAATGTGATAGAAAAGAAAAGTCCATTTTCTGAGGTGAAATTTAAGCCATCTGCAGAAATTTGCATAAGTAATGAGGAGCCTAATGTTAATCATCAAGACAATGGGGAAAAAGGCTCCAGTGCATGTCAGAGACCTTTGTAGCAGCCCTTCACATCACAGGCATGGAGGCCCAGAAGGAAAAAGCCATTTCATGGGCCAGGCCCAGGGTCCCCATGCTATGCGCAGCCTAGGAACTTGATGCACTGTATCCTCCAGCCCCTCCAGCAATGGCTATAAGTGGACAACATAGAGCTCAGGCAGTGGCTTCAGAGGCCACAAGCCTCAAGCCTTGGCAGCTGCTACATGGTGTTGAGCCTGAGAGTACAAAGAAGTCAAGAATTGAGGTTTGGGAACCTCAGCCTAGATTCCAGAAGATACATGGAAATGCCTGGATGCCCAGGCATACATTTGCTGCAGGGGGAGGGTCCTCATGGAGAACCTCTGCTACGGCAGTGCCGAGGGGAAATGTGGGGTCAGAGCCCCCATACAGAGGCCTACTGGGTCACTCTCTAGTGGAGCTGTGAGAAGAGGGCCACTGTCCTCCAGACCCCAGGATCTTAGATCCCCTGACAGCCTGCACCATGCACCTGAAAAAACCACAGACATTCAATACCAGTCTGTGAAGGCAGCTAGGAAGGAGGCTGTACCTGGCAAAGCCACAGAAGTGGAGCTGCCCAAGACCATAGGAACCTACCTCTTCCATCACCGTTACCTGGATGTGAGACCTGGAGTCAAAGGAGATCATTTTGACTGCCCCACTGGATTTTGGACTTGCATGGGGCCTGTAGCCCCTTTGTTTCAGACAATTTCTCCCATTTGGAATGGCTGTATTTACCCAATGGTTGTACATCCATTGCATCTAGAAAGTAACTCACTTGCTTTTGATTTTACAGACTCATAGGCAGAAAGGCTTACCTTGTCTCTGATGAGACTTTGGACTGTGGATTTTTGAGTTAATGACTTTGGAGGACTGTTGGGAAGTCATGTTTGGTTTTGAAATGTGAAGATATGAGATTTGGGAGAGGTTAGGGGCAGAATGAAATGATGTGGCTCTGTGTCCCCACCCAAATCTCATATTGTAGCTTCCATAATTTCCACATGTTGTAGGAGGGATCTCGGGGGAGATAACTGAATTATGGGGGTGGGTCTATCCCATGTTGTTCTTGTCATAGTGACCAGGTCTCACAAGATCTGATGGTTTTAAAAAATGGGTGTTGCACTGCACAAGCTCTCTCTCTCTCTTTGCCTGCTGCCATCCGTGTAAGATGTTACTTGCTCCTCTTTGCCTTCTGCCATGATTGTGAGGCCTTCCTTGCCACATGGAATTGTGAGTCCAATAAAACCTCTTTCTTTCGTAAATTGCCCAGGCTAGGGTATGTGTTTATCAGCAGCATGAAAGCAGACTAATACACTGGGGATGCAAAGGGTAAATATTGTCTCCTTCAGTTTCTACTGGATTTTTTTACATAAATGTATAGCATACAATAAAAATTTCTAAGAAATATCAAAGCATGAAAACATGATCCCAAATCATGAGTTAAAAAAAATCAGTAGAGTCTTATTCAGAGAAAACCCAGATATTGAAATTAGCAGAGAAGAACTTTAAAATAAACATTATGAACATGTTTAAAATGCTAATGTAGAAGAGATAAACAACATGTGAGAACAGATGGGACATTTCAGCAGAAAAATGGAAACTGCAAGGATGAGCCAGAATAAACTTCTAGATGTAAAAATCATGGTATTAAAAAGAAGTAATACATCAATCAGGCTTAAGAGCAAAAGAAAGGATTGGCAAACTCAAAGACAGGTTAATAGAAAGTATCCAAATAATAATACAAAAAGAAATAAAGAATAGAAAAACGAACTGAACAAAGCTTCTGATATTGTTAGCACAATATCAAATGATGTAACACATGTAATTGGAGTCTCAGGATGAGAAAGGCAGGATTAATAATGCCAATCCTATACAGACTCCTTTGTAAAATAGAAAACACGTTCCTACCCATTTTATAAAGCCAGAATAACCCTGACACCAAAACTTGATAAATACATTGCAAGAAAATAACACAGCAATATGCCTATAATGATAATAAAAAAGCGGGAAATATCTTTAAAAACATTAGCAAATTAAACAACAATGTATTAAAAAGGATAATAACACACAATAAAAGAAAGTTTGACTAAATTTAAAATCTATTTAATAATTTTTAAAAATAAGCAAATTAGAAATGGAAGAAGTCTCCTGAGCCTGATAAAATACACCTAACCCTAGCATCATAATGATGAAAGATGAAATGATTCTCCCCTAAGATCAGGAATCAAGCAAGAATGTTTACTATCATCACATCAATTCAACTTTGTACTAGGTGTTCTAGATAGTAAATGGAATGGGGGGTGGGGGGGTTGGGGAATAAAATAAAAGCCATTCTATTGGAAAGGAAAAAGGAAAATGTTTTTTATTCATAGATAATGTGACTGTATACACAGAAAATCCTCAGGAATCTTCAGAAAAGAATTAACAGTAAACTTAAAATGTTCTCAGTAATCAATTGTATTTGTATACATTAGCAAAGAAAAAAAGAAAACTAAAACTTTTAAAACAATATAATTTACAGTATTACCAGAAAAAAATATCAAATATCTAGAAAAAACTTAACAAGAGATGTGAAAGACTTCCAGAAAAAAATTAGTTTGAGATTTATCGTAAATGTAAAAGTTAAAGCCATAAGCTTCTGGGGAAAAAAAAGGAAATATTTTTATGATTCTGGTGAAAGCAAAGATATAACAGACAAAATGTAAAAAATCACTAATCATAAAATTAAGAATGTAACAATCAGGCTGAATAAAACTAGAAAATTCTGCTTACCAAAATACTAGTAATAAAATAAGCGAACTACAGACTAGAGAAAATATTTGAAATATTTGTATATTTGACAAAATAATAATTCCCCAGAATATGTTTTTAACATTTTCTGAATCAATTAAACAACCAAAACCAGAATTAAAATGATTAAAATATTTGAACAAATACTTCCAAAAGAAGATAGAGGTATGTCCAATAAACATCTGAGGTACTCTAAGAAAATACCATTTAAAGCCACAAGGAGATACCATTTCACAAGCTTATGGCTAAACTACTGGACAATACTAAATGCTGACAAGAATGTGGAGCAATTGGAACCTTCATACAGACAGTATAATGACTTTGAAAACACCATATGACCCAGCAATGTCAGTTCTAGATATCTACCCCCGAAAATTTTTTTAAATGCCATTTTAAAAAATTTGTAGAAGAATGATCATTGGAGTCTTCTTGGTCAGAGTTAAAAACTAGAAATAGAGAGAGATCCAAGATGGCCGTGTAGCAGCAGATCAGGATTGTAGCTCCCAGTGAAAGCGCAGAGAGCGAGTGGATGCCGCAATTGCAGACGAATTTTTGATGCCCACAGACTGGGAGATTCCCGGCGAAGGAGCCACATGGGTCGCCAGATGACTCTTTTGGCTGGCGCGGCGCTTCTCGGTGCGGAGTGTACGGGACTGGTTGCCCTTTTAGTCGGGCTCGGCTGGTCCCATCCCCACAAGGAGAACAGCAATTGGAAGCGCTGAGGACTGAGAGAAAGCACAGCTGAACCCGGGAAGGCCCAGCTCTGTGGGGAAGGGGCGCCCCCCGAAGGAAAACTAAGAAACAGAAAAAACTTCATCACCAACAAGCCGGACGTCCACTCA
>CAUYQU010040695.1:0-15992 GCA_963574635.1 Cheracebus regulus
CACGGGCGAGGGCATGGACGAGATGGAGTTCACCGAGGCCGAGAGCAACATGAACGACCTGGTGTCTGAGTACCAGCAGTACCAGGACGCCACGGCCGACGAACAAGGGGAGTTCGAGGAGGAGGAGGGCGAGGACGAGGCGTAGATGCCCCGCGAGGGGGGTTAGGGAAAGCGGAGGAGGAAGGCGAGGGGGTGGGGGGCTTCCCGGGACAATACTCTGGCAGTCGAAGGAAAGAAGCATGGTCTACTTTAGGTGTGCGCTGGGTCTCTGGTGCTCTTCACTGTTGCCTGTCACTTTTTTTTTCTTTTTTGTAATATTGATGACATCAATGTAACATTTGAGGTATTTCTGAATTACTGTTGTAATGGCTAAAATCACATAAACGTTTGTGTTGGAATGGTGTCCTCTCTTCTTTCTCTTCCTTTTTCTCTTTATTAACAATTTAAATGTAACTTTCTGAACACATTGCGTTAAATTCTTCCTTTAACAAAAAGCAAAGGCATAGGTCAAAACTCAACTGAATCGATTCTTTGGATATGGCAAAATCGAACCAACCGCAGTTAAGATGAGAGATCAACCTGAGTTTTAAAATGCCTTTAATAAATATTAGTTGAAAAGATGTCTACTTGAAAGCACAGTGTGTCTTCATGTGCAATTCCTACCATGCCTTTAGCTCCTTTACAAAAAAAAGTGTTTTTAGAGTAGTTCTTACATACAGCATAAAATTCTAGAGTGGAAAGTGAGTGTCCCTTTTTTCTGTGTTCCTTGATCCTCTCTGGAGGGAGGAAACCATTCTAATCATGGTTATCTTTCTTATATCCCTGCAGAAATATTCCATATATTTTCAAGCCCATGTAGAGTATTTCCCTTTTTCCTTTCTTCACACACATGATGTAATACTAACACAATTCTGCAGCCTTCTTCTCACTAAACAGTGTATCTTGAACCTACAGAGAACTTCCTCCTTTAAATGGATATGTGGCATCCATTATGTAGCTGTGCTATGTTTTATTTAGCTGGTTCCCTACAGCATAGTGCCACAATAAATAATTTTGTTCATTTATTAGTGTGTATATGAGAATATCCTGTAAATTTCCGTAAATGGACTTGACTTTTTCATCAAAGGCATATGATATATTAGTCATATCACCTGCACTTAGGAATAGTTATAGTTTTGTAAATAGTTAATAGGATCATTCTCAATTCTAAAGCAACTTTTTCTCCAGGCAATCATTTGTACTATATTACAAACTGTTTGTACTTATTTTAACATCATTTGAGTTTAGATGGAATTGCAAATTCTGAATTGTTGGGGAATTTTACTTTAAGTAGGCAATACAGAATAGTTTTCAGCCTATTGCATTTTTTTTTCCATGCAGAAGTAGAATTGGGGATTTGAACCCAAGTCTGACTCTGGACTTGAACTCAACCACTAAAGACGCTGTGGGATGTCAATAATGGATTTTCAGTTAAGATGTCCCTATGGGATAAATTATACCTTGTCAAAATAGTGCTGATACTCTGCTTTAATCTGGGCCAGTTAGTTCCTCTCCTTTGAGAGGAGAAAAAGTGTGAGTTATAAGCAAATGTACAAAACTTATTTACATACCCCTATAGAAAGAAAAGATCAAGAAAACTCGGTTTAAGATTCTTCTAGTTTTCACACAAACTCAAAATTAGAAAAAATGCGACTTTAAACCTGACCTTATATTTATTTTATTCTGCTTGGTCCTACTCTTACTTAAATGTTAAAAAAAGAAAAAAGTATAGATAGATTTCCATTATTAAAAAGGCTTAAATATATTTGAAAATAGTTACAAAGAAAACTATAAGCTGTGTAATTCCAAATAATGTGAAAATAAGTTAATTCTGCCACATGATTCCCATAAATGGAAAAGAGTGCAGTTCACTTTATCAAGCATTATACATCTCTAAAACTTGACGGAGTGATGAGTGGGGTCAAACAGGTGTGTGGAGCCAGTGGCTTTAGCTCAGCGTTCTATATTTAACTGCAGAGTGGCAGGTGTGATTCCTGCTGAGCTGGTGTAAAGCTTCCAACATCCTAATTAAAGGGTGGCATTAGCTTTAAATGCCCTGAACACCTGGGGCAGCTGCCAAGGCTCCCTGGATCTACCCTTGGGCATGTATTCCCTACAACCTCTCAGGCACGTGTTCTGTACCCTCAGAGAATAGTGGGGATGTATCCAAGTGCCTCTTGGAATATTGGACGTGTGGTACTGCTCTTCCACCTGATGAGAAGGGGACAGGCAGGCACCAGCAGAAGAGCTTGCTAGCCTGTCAATACAAGCACGTCTGCACTGTTAAAGCTTATTTTGGTGTGATTAGAACAGTCGGTGCCAAACTGACCTGTCAAGCAGATGCGCTGGGACCTAATACAGACTTTAATGTATACATAAAAAAACAGTTCAAAATGAGGAAAATGCTCAAACTAAGACCTGGATGAAGATACTATTTTGGAACCATCAGTTTTGTTTGTTACATTACCATTATGTGATGAGATTTGGTGGTGGTGATGGTGGTGGTGATGGTAGTGATAGTGGTAGTGTTATAATGGTGATGGTAGTAACAGTGATGAAGGTAGTGATGGCAGTGGTGGTGGTGGTGATGGTAATGGTGGTAGTGATGATGGTGATGTGGTGGTGATGGTCATAATAGCAGTAACAATGGTGGTAGTGATGATGGTGGTTATGGTAGTAGTGGTGGTGATGGTAATGGTGGTAGTAGTGGTGGTGGTGGTGATGGTGGTGGTGATGATGATGGTAGTGGTGGTGGTGATGTGGTAGTGTGGTAATGGCAGTAATGATGGTGATGGTGATGGTAGTGGTGATGGTGATAGTGTTGTGGTAGTGGTGGTGGTGATGGTGATGGTAGTGATGGTAGTGGTGATGGCGGTGGTAGTGATGGTGATGGCGGTGATGGTGATGTGGTAATGTGATGGTGATGGTGATGGCAATAGCAGTGGTGGTAGTGTTGTAGTGGTGGTGGTGACGGTGATGTTGGTAGTGATGGTGGTGGTGGTAGTAGTGTTGATGGTGGTGGTAGTGATGGTGATGGCAGTGGTGGTGATGTGGTAATGTAATGGTGATGGCAGTAATGATGGTGATGGTAATAGTAGTGGTGGTAGTGTTGTAGTGGTGGTGGTGATGATGATGTTGGTAGTGATGGTGGTGGTGGTGGTAGTAGTGGTGATGGTGGTAGTGATGGTGATGGTAGTAGTGATGTGGTAGTGTTGTGATGATGATGGCTGTAATGCCAGTGATGGTGGTGATGGTAGTGGTGGTAGTGTGATGGTAGTGTGGTGGTGGTGATGATGATGGTGATGGTGGTGGTGATGGTGATGTGATAGTATTGTGGTAGTGATGTGGTGGTAGTGGTGGTAGTGGTGATAGTGTGGTAATGATGGTGGGGGTGATGGTGGTAGTGGTGATGGTGGTGGTAGTGGTGATGGTGGTGGTAGTGATGGTGATGGTGATGGTGGTGGTGGTGATGGTGGTAGTGGTGATGGTGGTGGTAGTGATGGTGATGGTGGTGATGTAGTTTTGTGATGGTGATGGCAGTAATGACAGTGATAGTACTGATGGTAGTGGTGGTAGTGTTGTGGTGATGGTAATGGGAGCAGTGGTGGTGGCGATGATGGTGATGGTGGTGATGGTGGTTGTGGTGGTGATGGGAGTTGTGGTGGTGGTGGTGATGGTGATGGTGGTGGTAGCAGTGGTGATGGTAGTGGTAGTGGTGATGGTGGCAGTGGTGATGTGGTAATATTGTGGTGGTAGTGGTGGTAGTGATGGTGATAGTGGTGGTGGTTATGTGGTAGTGTTGTTTGGTGATGGCAGAAATGATGGTGATGGTAGTGGTGGTAGTGTTGTGATGTTAGTGTGGTGGTGGTGGTGGTGGTGATGTGGTAGTGTTGCAGTGGTGGTGGTAGTGGTGGTAGTGGTCGTGGTGGTAGTTGTGGTGGTGGTGGTGATGTGGTAATACAGTGGTGGTGGTAGTAGTGGTGGTGGTAGTGGTGATCATGGTGGTGGTGATGGTGGTGGTGGTGGTGATGGTGGTGATGGCGGTGGTGGTGATGAGGTAATATTGTGGTGGTAGTAGTGGTGGTGGTAGTGGTGATCATGGTAGTAGTGATGGTGGTGGTGTTGGTGATTGTGGTGATGGTAGTGGGGAAGGTTGTGGTATTGGTGGTGGTGGTGGTGGTGATGTGGTAGTATTGTGGTGGTGGTGAATAGTGGTGGCAGTGGTGGTAATGGTGATCGAGGTGGTAGTGGTGATGGTGGTTGTTTCAATGTGGTATTGTGGTAGTGGTAGTGGTGGTGGTGGTAGTGGTGGTAGTGGTGATTGTGGTGTGGTGATGTGGTGATGGTGGTGGTAATGATAATGGTGGTGGTGATGTGGTAGTATTGTGGTATTGGGTAGTGGTGGTGGTGGTAGTGGTCATGCCGATGATGGTGGTGGTTATGTGGATGATGGTGATGGTAATGGTGGTGGTTGTAATGTGGTACTATTGTCATAGCAGGGGTGGTGGTGTTGGTAGTAGTGATCATGGTGGTAGTGGTAGTGATGGTGGTGGTGGCGGTGATGCGGTAGTGTTGTGGTGGTGGTAGTGGTGGTATGTGTCTGTTTTCAACACTTCCCCCAAAAAATGTCTTATCCCCCCTTGATGTGGCCTGAGGAGTATATCTACTTCCAGGCAAACACAATACCCAAATTACAAGATCCACTGAGGCGTGATGCATGATTCAGAGACTGCGGTTAGGGAAGGGGAGTTGAAGTCACCCTGAGGTCATCTAGAGAGTCTGAGAAGAAACTAAAACCTCAATGTGCCCTAAGTTGTCCTGCACCTCTATATTAGCCTTAGGGATGATCTAAAACTATGTTAGATTTTCCATTTTATCACCAAAAGTGATTGATATTAGATTGATAGCAATTTGAACAAAAATCCCCTTAAGAGATTATCTCATTTGCCCTCCTTGGTATGTAGGTAGGGAAACTGAGGATCAGAGAATGATTTAGGATCCCAGAACACTTTCTGTACAAATCGGGTCTTTCACCCAGTGCTGACTTCACTGCAGCTGCATGGCTTAGGTTCTGTTGTGTACAAAGCCAAATGAGGATCATGAAGAAGGGAAAGATGATTTCCCTGGCATCAAGGAAAACCTGAAGTTGTGCCTTGGTCCCACTCAACTTTCCCAAATGGGTTGGACACAGACATACTGCCAGCCTTTTGTCTGTAATGAAGTCACTGACAGGTGATGTTGAATTGCCTGGTTTTAAAACACCACATACACAATGCTCTAATGCAAACATGGTTACAAAAGGGAATATTCTACCCGGGGTTAGTTATTGTGAAAATAAGTAGGAAGTTAAGGAGGACTGGAGTGGCCCTCTTTTCAAATCCCCATTTAGTTAAGATGTGTTAAGATGTGGCTTGGCAAACTGCTATGAGGCGAATTCTTTCTGGTGTATAAGAGATGTCCTGTTGTGAGGTCATGCTTTTCTAAATGCACTTCAAAGTCAAGCCGTCCCCTTGAAAAGAGACTCTTTTATAATTTTGTTTTTTAACCACCTGCCTTCCTGCCACCTCACCCCTCATGTTTCTCTGCAAGTGTGCTTGCCAGCACACACCCAAAGAAGCTTATTTCACTCAAAACATTTCACAGTCATTTTTTGTCTTGTAATTGAGATACAATTTGCATACCATAAAATTCACCACTTAAAAGACTTGAAGTCAGTGGGTTTTAGTATATTCACAGAGTTGTGCAACTATCATCACCATCTAATTCCAGAATATTTTTATCACCCAAAGAAGAAACCCCATACCTATTGTCAGTCACTCCCCATACACCACTCCCCCATCTTCCACGCCACTCCAAGTCAGGGAAACCACTACTCTTTCTGTCTTTATGGATTTGCCTATTCTGGACATTTCATATAAATGAAATCATTCTATTTGTGGTCCTGTGTGCCTGGCTGGGCCTTTTCCTTTTTTCTTAGCATATATTTTCAAGGGCTATTCATGTTGTAGCATGTGTCACTACTTCATTCTTTCTATACAATACACCATTGTATGGATAGACATGTTTTGTTTACTCATTCTTCTGTTGATGGATATTTGGGCTGTTTCCACTTTTTCACTATTAAGAATAATGCTGCAGCTGGGTGCAGTGGCTCATGCCTGTAATCCCTGCACTTTGGGATGCCAAGGCGGGAGGATCACTTGAGCCCAGGAGTTTGAAATCAGTCTGGATAACATAGAGAGGCCTCTGTCTCTACAAAAAAAATGTCTTTTTTAATTCGCTGGGTGTGGTGACATGACTGTGGTCTCAGCTACTTGGGAGGCTGAGGTGGGAGAATCACTTGAGCCTGGGAAGTTGAGGCTGCAGTGAGCCAAGATCATACTGTAGCCCAGCCTGGGCAACAGAGCCAGATCCCACCTCAGAAAAAAAAAAGATAATGCTGCTATAAACATTCATATGTTTGTCTGTGTGCTTGTTTTCAGCTCATTTCACCTAGGAGTGGAATTTTTGGACCACATGGCAAGTCTAGGTACATAATCATTTTGACTTCCAGCTAGCAGTACACACATACACTTTCAGACTTGCCCAGAAGGCCAAGATGGAACAGAGATTAGGCAAGCATTTTGTACTTACACATTTATAGAGAGTCTTAGAATGATAAGGTTTTAGAAATGGAACCTTAGAGATCTTCTGATTGAACCTCATCAGTTCACAAATGAGAAAACCAAGGCTCCAATTAAGCAATGTTTCTAGGTCACTGCATCAGTTAGGACTTGTTCACTGCAAGCAACAATGGCAATGGGCTATTTTTTCCTCTAACTTAAAAAATATAATGTAGTGGCACACAGCCCAGGCAGTGTAGCTTCACAACACCCTCAGCGACTCTTTTCTCTCTGCTCTTCTGAACACCATCAGTGGCTGCCACCGTCAAGTTCTCCTGCTGCAGGATGGCTACTGCAGCTCTGGCCATGGTACCTGGTTCCAGGCAAGATAGAGAAGGAACTGGGAGGGTAAAAAGCCACCGTCCAGCTAAGCCAGCCTTCTCTGCAGATCTGTGCCAGGATCCCCTCAATGACTTCTGCTTGCATTTCCTTGGCCCCACTTTTTCCACAAGCTGACTGCAAGATCATCTTTGAGCTGGGTACATGATTTCCCCAACGATTTAAAGGTTCTGTTAGGAAGCAGAGAATGGGCACTGGACAGGTAACCAGCAGTTTCTTCTATAAACAGACAGTGGCTAAGAACTGACACTAACTCACTCTCTTAGCACCTCTTCCAGTGCTCTTTGTAAACGTAAGATTGCATGTTTCATGCTAACAAGGACCCTTCATTTTCTAAAACAGTCAAGGACTAAATGAAAGATTTCTTGGTCTGAATTTCTGAATCAAAATATTTACTCTGCTTACCTTGGGCCTTTTTGTTTTTTGAGACAGAGTCTCACTCTTGTTGCCCAGGCTAGAGTGCAATGGCATGATCTTGGCTCACTGCAACCACCTCCCGGGTTCAAGCAATTCTCCTGCCTCAGCCTCCCAAGTAGCTGGGATTACAGGCACCTGCCACTATGCCCAGTTAATTTGTTGTATTTTTAGTAGAAATGGGATTTCACCACATTGGCAAGGCTGGTCTTGAACTCCTGACCTCAGGTGATCCACCCACCTCGGCCTCCCAAGCATGAGCCACTGTGCCCAGCCTCTTTCTAGCTCTTAATCAACTGATGACAACTTCCCAGAACTTCTAGGGAAATTCCTTTCTATGATAGACAAGGAAATGTTTATATCAGGTTACGCACTGGACTTTTCCAAAATAAATATGTTCACTGTGACTTGCATGATTGACCGTTGATGAGAAAGAACCAAAACAACTTCTGTGAATTGGGTGGGAAGAGGGGGTACCTAGGTGACACTAGTCATGAGCAGCCATGGGACTGCATGGTCTCTGAGACGACGTTGTCCAGGGAGAAACCAGCAGACAACAGGGACTAAGGCAAGTCCGAGGGCTGGAGGGCAAGTCAGTGCCAGAGAATGTGTTAGATGACCACGTCCAGAAGTGGCTGAGAATCTGGAAGGACAGCTGAGAGGGGCGAGCCTTGAGGGGTTAAGACGGGAAGATACAAGCATTCAGCGGGTCCGATCATTCAAAGATAAATCTCTGAAGAGCAAACTATACCTAAGGGAGGCAGAATGCAGAGAAGCACCCTTACAACTTTTGCTTTCTTGTAGATCTCTGGGTAGATAGGCATGGTTTGAGGATCTCGATTTGCAGGAAAGGGGAAAGAAATTCATATTTCTCAAGTGGCTGCTATGCACTGGTCACGTTACTATCGTCTATAGTGTCAGATGGAACACTGTGTCACTATGCCATTTATGAACTTTGGGAACTTTTAACAAGTTACTTCCTCTCTCTAAATCCCTCCATAAAATAGAGTTCTTGGTATCTGCTTGTACAGGCGATAAAATAACATTAAGATATGTATCGATAAGAAAGTAGTAATAGGATATGTTGAACACGTGCCGTTTGTTGCATGTTTATCTAACTTAATCCTCACAAGAATACCATGTAGTTTGGGTGCTTTTGATTGTGTCTGAAATCAATTCAAAATTTGCTTATGAAAGCAGTAAGGGTGGGAAATTATTGGCTCACATAATTGAAAAGTCCAGGAGCCTCTAATAACATCATCAGAACTTTCTCGTTCTTCAGCACTCTCTTGACTTTGTAGTCCCCAATTTTGTCTTTATCTTTGGCAAGGTCTCCCCAGATGGTGGCAACTTTAGGCCTCTATCACCCCACTGCTAGAGAAAAATTCATAGCTGGGCATGATGGCATGCACTTATAGTCCCAGCTACTTAGGAGGCTGAGGCAAGAGGCTCATGTGAGCCCAGGAGTTCAAGGCCAGCCTGGGCAACATAGCTGTTAAGCGTGCTTTAAATGAAGAGACCCCCAAACAAGCTTTGTGTGAACAACGTGGCTGTTTATTCACCCAGGGGCGAGCAGGCTGAGTCCAAAAAGAGAGTCAGTGGAAGGCAGTGGGAGAGGAGTTGGTTTTATAGGTTTGGGGTGGGCAGGGGAAAGTTACAGAAGCTACAGTTCAGGGTGGTTTTTGCAAGCTGGGAGGGAGTCATAGGGTCTGGAGTCACAACGTTGACCTATCAGTTGAGCAAGTTCGGTTACAAAGTCTGGTTGCCTTATCAGTTGAGGCAGGAATAAGAAACAATAGAAGAATGTATCAAGGTTAATTAGGCACTGCGGGGGTTGGTCATTCTTCTCCTTTTGTGGTTTTCCAGTTACTTCAGACTTTCTAGTTCTAGGAACTCATCTGGAGGTGTACGTGCAGGTCACGGAGGTTACCATGCAGTCCATGGTGCAGTCAATAAAACCTTGCAATAGCAAAACCCTACGCCAAAAATAAATAAATAAATAAAAAGACTGGCAAGAACTGTGTCATGTAGCCATCGCTGAATCAGTCCTGTGGTCAGGGTAAGAGGAACAGTGATTGATCCGCCTGGATACTGTGTCCCCCACTGAGGTGAGTAAGGAAGGGCCAAGCAATCAGTAGTCTCATCATTTAGGAAACTAACCGATCCTGAAAGAACTTGGGCTTAGACTAAAAAACTTGCCCTAGAGTCATTCAGTGGAGAACCTGGAGAGAAACCCAAGGTTTCTGACTCCATAGTGCATGACCTTTGCAACATAACACCAAGAAAGTGATTACAGCCGGTGAAAACGGGCAGCCAGAGTGGCCACTGAGGGCGAGGCTCACTCAGAGATGAGCAATTTTCCACCCTGCCCCAGGCTCAAGGCTACTTTCAAGGCCCTTGACTACATGGAACACCCCCTTTACCTCTTTTTTTTTTTTTTTTTTTTGAGATGGAGTCTCCCTCTTGTCGCCCAGGCTGGAGTGCAAGGGCATGATCTCGGCTCACTGCAACCTTCACCTCCCAGGTTCAAGCAACTCTCCTGCCTTAGCCTCCCTAGTAGCTGGGATAATAGGCATTTGCCACCACACCCGGCTAATTTTTGTATTTTTAGTAGAAATGAGGTTTCGCCACGTTGGTCAGGCTAGTCTCGAACTCCTGACCTCATGGTCCACCCTCCTCAGCCTCCCAAAGTGCTGGGATTACAGACATTAGCCACCATGCCCAGCCATTTACACCCCTTATTAAGAAAAGGCCCCATGCATGGTGAAGTGTTTCCATTCTGACCTGTCTGAGCAATGGGAATTGTTTAGTCTACTGCTTTCCTGCTGCTCTTCCCCTGTCTCAGTTTCTTATCTTGCCTGTGCATATCAGTTCTCAGCTGAAGATCCCAGAGGACCTCTCTGCTGACCTCCAAGCTCTCTCTGTGAAGTTCCTTCCACTTCTGTATTCTGCTCTGTATTCTAGCTGATGGGTTCTCAAAATTCTAACTTGGCTCTGAATTCTGATTTCTGTAATTTCAACTCAATTAGACCACCAAACTCTGGGTTTCTCCATCCCTGCAATACAGCATGGAAAATACCTCCAGATAGTAAATTGGGGAAATTACATGACTACCTCATTTGTTCCCCTTTTCTCTGGAGTCAGTGTCATTCATTGCCTGATGTCCAATGTCCTGAGAAACACAGTTGTATATATTTTGCCCATTTTTTCCACTGCTTCAGTCAGGAGGGTAAATTTGATTCCTGTTGCTTCATCTTGGCTGAAAGCAGAAGTCCTTTCTTCATTTCCTTTATTTTTATTTTAGACAAAGTCTCACTCTGTTGCCTAGCATGATCATAGCTCATTGCAGCTTAGGACTTCTGGACTCAAAAGATCCTCCTGCCTTAGTCTCACCAGCAGCCGCGACTACAGGTGTGTGCAGGTAATTTTTTTTTTAATTGAGACAGGGTCTTACTCTGTTACACAGGCTGGTCTCGAACTCGTGAGCTCAAGTCATCCACCCTTCTCAGCATTCCAAAGTGCTGGGATTATAGGCATGAGCCACTACACCCAGCCACCCATGTAATTAAAAGAAATTTTCTTTCATAGAGGTAAGGTCTCGCTATGTTGCCCAGGCTGTTCTCCAACCTCTGGGTTCAGCAATCCTCCCGTCTTGGCTTCCTAAAGTGCTGAGTACACCTGGCCTTCATTTCCTTTTGGTTAAAATATTTTTTCTTTCTTTCCACCTACTAATTCTCTTATGGAAGTATCTTTTGCTTATTTTCTCATGTGCCTGTTAGTTTAGACTTCACTTATGACTATTTACTTTTCTTCTCCTTCTCCTTCTTTCTTCTTCTTCTTCCTCTTCCTCTTCCTCTTCCTCTTCCTCTTCCTCTTCTTCTTCTTCTTCTTCTTCTTCTTCTTCTTCTTCTTCTTCTTCTTTTTCCTCTTTCTTCTTCTTCTCCTTCTCCTTTTTCTTCTGAGACAGAGTTTCACTCTTGTTGCCCAGGCCAGAGGGCAATGGCACGATCTCCGCCCACTGCAACTTCTGCCTGCTAGGGTCAGGCGATGCTCCTGCCTCAGCCTCCTGCGTAGCTGGGATTACATGCATCCACCACCACACCTGGCTAATTTTTGAATTTTTAGTAGTGACGGGATTTCACCATGTTGGCCAGGCTGGTCTTAGACTCCTGAGGTGATCCTCCCACCTCAGCCTCCCAAAATGCTGGAATTACAGGCATGAGCCACCTTGCCCAGCCTATTTATTCCTACCTCTTCTGAGCATTTGCTTTCTTTCTTCCTTTTATATTTATTTATTTATTTATTTATTTATTTATTTATTTATTTATTTTTGAGACAGAGTCTCATTCTGTCACCCAGGCTGGAGTGTAGTGGTGCAATCTCTGCTCACTGCAACCTCTACCTCCCAGGATCAAGCCATCCTCCCACCTCAGCCTCCCGAATAGCTGGGGCTATGGGCTGGAGTGCAGTGGTGTGATCACTGGCTCACTGGTGCCTGGAACTCCTGGGCTCAAGTCATTCTCCCACCTCAGCCTCCCAAGTAGCCGGGACTACAGGCATATGCCACCATACCCAGCTAATTTTTGTATTCTCTATAGAGATGGGGTTTTGCCACACTGCTCAGGCTGGTCTCAAACCCCTAAGCTCAAGTGATCTGCCTGCCATAGCCCCCTAAAGTGCTGGGATTATGGGTGTGAGCCACCAGACACAGTCTCTTTTGGGTTTTTTTTTTTAACAGATTTTTTTCTCAAAGAATCTCATTCCAAAGTTTTTACAATTTTAATTTATTTGTTCTTTCATATCTGCTATCCTTCCTTTGATTTTTTTGTGCTTTTTAAAATGCTATTTTGAAATTTGGGCTTAGCATTTTCATTAGTTTGAATCTGTTGTCTTCCTAGCATCGTCTCATCATCTGCAGCGACGTTATTCTGCTTCTTATTCTTCTTGTTTTTATTGGACCAGGGAGCGTTGGCTCATTCTTGTGTTCCCAGAACTTTGCAAGGCTGAGATGGGTGGATTGATTCAGTCTAGAAGTTCAAGACCAGCCTGGACAACATGACAAAACCTCGTCTCTATGAAAAATACAAAAATTAGCCTTGTGTGGTGGACTGTACCTGTAGATCTAGCTACTAGGGAGGCTGAGGAGGGAGGATCATTTGATCCTGGCAAGTAAGGCTGCAGTGAGCTTTGATCATGCCATGAAACTCCAGCCTGGGCAATAGAAAGAGACTCTGACTCAAAAAAATTTTGTATAGTATTTTATCATGATCCTTTTCTCTTGTTCTTTTTCTTTCTTTCTTTTTTTAGACAGATTCTCACTCTCTGTCACCCAGGCTGGAGTGCCGTGATGTGATCTTGGCTCACTGCAACTTTCACCTCCTGGGTTCAAGCAATTCTCTAGTCTCAGCCTCCCGAGTAGCTGGGATTACAGGACGCGCCACCACGTCCAGCTAATTTTTGTATTTTTAGTAGAGACGGGAATTCACCATGTTGGCCAGGATGGTCTCCATCTCTTGACCTCATGATCTACCTGCTTCAGCCTCTTAAAGTGCTGGAATTACAGGCGTGAACCACGAGGCCCAGCCTCTGTTGCTCATTATTAAGCGAAATTAATTTTCCTATAATTTTAGGAGGAAGAGAAAGGCCTCCATAGTTTAATAACCACATGGATCTATAGCGCCCCCTTCTGTTGTCTTCAGAAAGTGATTTTTTTGGTTATTGACCTACTTGCTGAGAGTTCGGCTTCAGGGCTTCTTCCCTGGTTCACCTGGATCTTCTCTTTCCTTTGCGGCTATTAATCCTATCCTACTTATTATGGATCTGCTTCCAGCAGTTTTTCCTCCCTAGAACTCTTGTTCTGAAAGGGAATTTTGATTGTTTCTTTTGAGAGTTCATAGGGTTAGTTTCTCACCTATTCCAGGGGAGGAGGAAGGCGAGGGGAGAATGGTAAAGAGAGATTCAAAACTCTGGTCCCACCACCGCTATCTTCCACCTATCCCGAAATTCTCCTGAGTCTAATAGTTCCTACTGTCATGTTTCTATTTCATCATCCTTTTACTTCGACAAATATCTGCTGAGTACCTACTATGTGCCTGATACCGTGCTAAGGATGGGAATGTGGATAAACATGCTCCAGGCTCCAGAGGTTCCAAGCCCGCGGGGGAGAGAAACACAACTGCAAGTAAGCATAGCCAGCCTGCACGCTCACTGTGCACAGAGGCCACCATTCACTCGCTTTGGCTGGAAATCAGGGTCATTTTCATACAGGAAGCAACATGTACATCCCCCAAACTAGCAGGTCTAATGGAACTCACAAATTAATAAGAACCCAGGTTCTTGTAGGTGAATGGACTCAAACCAGGGCTCTTGAAACAGCCAAGATGTGTTATTTCCGAAAATCCATCTAGATAATGAGGGCTGACTCCTTCACGGAGCCCATGCTTCTCTCCCTCATTAGCCTGGCCTCCTTTTTTTGTTTATTTGTTTTCCTCTACCCCTTAGCCGTGTTGACAGGGGTCTCTGGAAGGAAGACAGTATGGCTGTTGCCTGGAGTTGATCCTAGCTCTTCCTCCTGCGGGAGACACCAGCTCATAGCTTTCCATTCCTCTGCTGAAAGAGGAGGCTGCAGGGAGCCTTTCTGCATTCTTGACCTGTGACGTGCAGCCCCAGCCTTTGGCCAGCCCATCCCCTGGGCAGGCTCGCAGGCTGGCGCACAGGCTGGCATCTCACACAATCATGCCTCTTTGTTTGGATTTTCTCGTAAAAAGCCAAACGGTTGATGTGTGTGCTGGCAGGAAAGAGGGCAGGCTGCCATCTGCCTGGCTTCGCCCACAGCCTCCTCTGTGGGCAGACCCTCTTTAGAGGGCACCAGTGCTTCTGCCCTGCTTCTATTCATCAGAACAGTTTCTGTTTTTTTAGTGCTGAATCCTGTATTCAATTATTCCAGGGTTCAACTGGAAATTGTAAAAAGACACAGAAAATGTGGTTCTCTTCGGAGCTTACAGTCTTTCCCCAGTCCCTGCTGCTATGGCTTCCTCCAGTACCAGAGGCTCAAAAGTGACTCCGAGGCCAGGAGCGGGGAGAAAGAGGGATGTGACCTAAAGAAGGCCTTCCCCTAGGTCAGTCCCACTGATGGCCCCGCAGAGGAGGAACACAGCCTGAAAGTGCTGACTGAGGGAGCAGGAGGAGGATTGAGAGTCCAGGAGAGAAGGGGGGAGCAGGTTCCCAGCAGCCTCTCAGCCCTGCCCTCTGAGTGCACTGGCATCCTGATGCCACCTTCCTTGGCTCATGCCCAGGTTTTGAGGCAACTCACTGCAGAGTCAGCAGTACTTCTAGCTCTAGGGGTTCACTGACACCTCCATTCTCCATCCAAGTAAGGAATGCTTCTTTTTAAGATAGTTCCATAAGATGAGGTTAGAAGCTGGGCACGGTGGCTCACACTGAATTGCCAGCACTTTGGGAAGCCGAGGCGGGTGGATCACTTGAGCTCAGAAGTTCAAGACCAGTCTGGCCAACATGGCAAAACGCTGTCTCTACCAAAAAATACAAAAATTATCCGGGCCTGGTGGAGCATGCCTGTAGTCCCAGCTGCTAGGGAGGCTGAGGCACAAGAATTGCTTGAACCCGGGACAGAGAGGTTGCAGTGAGCTGAGATCACATTGTACCACTGCACTCCAGCCTGGGTGACAAAGTGAGACCCTGTTTCAAAAAAAAAAGTTTTTTTTAATTAAAAAAATGAGGTTAGGATAGCCCTGGAAGAAATGAGAGAGTCTAAATCCTGGAAGCAAAGGACTTCCAAGCCACAAGATCCTTTTTTTTATTATTACTATACTTTAAGTTCCGGGATACATGTGCAGAATGTGCAGGTTTGTTACATAAGTATACACATGACATGCTGGTTTGCTGAAAGCCACGAGATTCTTATCCTAGCCCAGTCTCCTGCAGACTGGCACAGCTGGTCCACTCACAGGCTTCCCTTCCTGCTTCCTCCTCCCTTCCTCAGCACTGTCTGCGCTGGGTGCAAGCGGAAGGCATGAGTTTTGAGACCATAGTGGACCTGGAGTAAAGGCGCTTCTGGGCATGGGCTTTCTCCTTTCTCTCATCCCTGGACAGGACCTGAGGCTAGACCTCTAGCCTCTGGTCCTGTTTTGCTCCCTCAGGTTGCCTCCGGGCCACCGGTGATGAAAACACTTCCTCATGTAGACATTCAGCTTGTCTTTGGGGTGTTCCATCACCTTCAATAGATCCTTCCAGTGCCTCTATCGTGGAGCTCTCTATGGCCCTAGCCTGGGGCTCCTCACCAGCCTCATCCTGCTTCTTCTGATCCCACCCAGGCTTCCTTGGTCAAAGCTGCTTGCCTATGATAGTTCCAGCCTTCACCGAGCTCCTCTGTCTGCCCCACGAGCAGGGGCTACAGTCTGAGCCTGACTATGCTAGAGGTTATAGGGACTCAGTGGATCATATCAGCTTCTGGGAACATATCCACCCCCACAGCAGCCAAGCCCTAACCACATTAGGTTTTCTTTTTTTTTTTTTTTT
>CAUYQU010040696.1:0-22311 GCA_963574635.1 Cheracebus regulus
CATCAACAAACAGGAAAAACAACCAGCTAGCATCAAAATGGCAGGATCAAATTCACACATAACAATATTAACCTTAAATGGAAACAGGCTAAATGCCCCAATCAAAAGACACAGGCTGGCAAGTTGGATAAAAGGTCAAGACCCATCACTGTGCTGTATTTCAGAGACACATCTCAAGTCCAAAAACACACAGGCTCAAAATAAAGGGATGCAGGAAGATTTATCAAGAAAATGGAGAGCCAAAAAAATAAAAATAAAAAACAGGGGTTGCAATCCTAGTCTCTGATAAAACAGACTTTAAATCAACAAAGATCAAAAGAGACAAAGAAGGGCATTACATAATGATAAAGGGATTAATGCAATAAGAAAAGCTAACTATCTTAAATATATATGCACCCAATACAGAAGCACCCTGATACATAAAGTTCTTACTAACCTACAAAGAGACTCAGACTCCCACATAATAATAATGGGAGACTTTAACTCCCCACTGTCAATATTAGACAGATCAACAAGACAGAAAATTAACAAGGATTAGCAGGACTTGAGCTCAGATCTGGACCAAGTGGAACTAATAGACATCTACAGAACTCTCCACTCCAAAATCACAGAATCAGCACCACATCACACTTATTCTAAAATTGATCACATAATTGGAAGTAAAACACACCTCAGCAAATGCAGAAGAATGGAAATCATAACAAACAGTCTCTCAGACCACAATGTAATCAAATTAGAACTCAGGATTAAGAAACTCACTCAAAACAGCACAACTACATGGAAACTAAGTAACCTGCTCCTGAATGACTACTGGATAAATAGTGAAATGAAGGCAGAAATAAAGATGTTCTTTGAAACCAATGAGAATGAAGACACAATGTATCAGAATCTCTGGGACACATTTAAAGCAGTGTCTAGAGGGAAATTTATAGTACTAAATGCCCACCAGAGAAGCAAGGAAAGATCTAAAATCGACACCCTGATGTCATGATTAAAAGAACTAGAGGAGCAAGATCAAACAAATTCAAAAGCTAGCAGAAGGCAAGAAATAAGTAAGATCAAAGCAGAACTGAAGGAGACAGAGACATAAAAAACTCTTCAAAAAATCATAAATCCAGGAGCTGGTTTTTTGAAAAGATCAACAAAATAGATCACTAGACAGACATAAATAGAAAAGAGAGAAGATTCAAATAGAGGCAATAAAAATGATAAAAGAGATATCACCACTGATCCCACAGAAATACAAACTACTGTCAGAGATTACTACAAACACCTCTTTGCAGATAAACCAGTAAATCTAGGAGAAATGTATAAATTCCTGGTCACTTACACCCTCCCAAGACTAAACCAGGAAGAAGTTGAATTCCTGAAGACCAATAACAAGGTCTGAAGTTGAGGCAGCAATTAATATACTACCAACCAAAAAAAATCCAGGACCAGACAGGTTCACAGCCCAATTCTACCAGAGGTACAAAGAGGAGCTAGTACCATTCCTTCTGAAACTATTCCAAACAACACAAAAAGAGGGAATCCTCCCTAACTCATTTTATGAGACCACCATCACCCTGATACCAAAACCTGGTAGAGACACAACTAAAAAAGAAAATTTCAAGCTAATATCCATGATGAACATTGATGTAAAAATCTTCAAACTAAATCCAACAGCACATCAAAAAGCTTATCCATCATGATCAAATTGGCTTCATCCCTGGGATGCAAGGCTGGTTCAACATCTGCAAATCTATAAACGTAACCCATCACATAAACAGAACCAAAAACAAAAATCACATGATTATCTCAATAGATGCAGAGAAAGACTTTGATAAAATCCAACAGCTCTTTATGCTAAAAACTCTCAATAAACTAGATATCGATGGATTATATCTCAAAATAATAAGAGCTATTTATGACAAACCCACAGCCAATATCATACTGAATGGGCAAAAACTGGAAGCATTTCCTTTGAAAACTGGCACAAGACAAGGATGCTCTCTCTCACCACTCCTATTCAATACAGTATTGGAAGTTCTGGCTAGGGTCATCAGTCAAGAGAAAGAAATAAAGGCTATTGGAATAGGAAAAGAGGATGTCAAATTGTCCCTGTTTGCAGATGATAAGATTGTATATTTAGAAAACCCCATCATCTCAGCCCAAAATCTCCTTAAGCTGATAAGCAACTTCGGCAAAGTCTCAGGATACAAAATCAATGTGCAAAAGTTGCAAGCATTCCTATACACCAATAATAGACAAACAGAGAACCAAATCATGAGTTAACTTCCATTCACAATTGCTACAAAGAGACTAAAATATCTAGGAATACAACTAACAAGGGATGTGAAGGACCTCTTCAGAAACAAGGGATGTGAAGGACCTCTTCAAGGAGAACTACAAACCACTGCTCAAGGAAATAAGAGATGACACAAACAGATGGGAAAACCTTCAATGCTCATAGTTAGAAAGAATCAATATCATGAAAATGGCCATACTGCCCAAAGTAATTCATAGATTCAATGGTATCCCCATCAGGCTACCAATGACTTTCTTCACAGAACTGGAAAAAAAAACACATTAAACTTCATATTGGAACCAAAAAACAGTCCACATAGCCAAGAGAATCCTAAGCAAAAAAAAAAAAAACAAAAAAAACAAAAAACAAAGCTGGAAGTTAGAATGGCAATTATTAAAAAATCAGAAGATGTGGAGAAATAGGAACACTTTTACACAGTTGGTGGGAGTGTAAATTAATTCAACCATTGTGGAAGACAGTGTGGCGATCCCTCAAGGATCTAGAAATAGAAATTCCGTTTGACCCAGCAATCCCATTACTGGGTATATACCCAAAGGATTACAAATCATTCTTTTATAAAGACATATGCACATATTTGTTTACTGAGGCACTGTTCACAATAGCAAACACTTGGAACCAACTCAAATGCCCATCAATGATAGACTGGATAAAGAACATATACACCATGGAATACTATGCAGCCATAAAAAATGATGAGTTTATGTCCTTTGCAAGGATATGGATGAAACTGGAAACCATCATTCTCAGCAAACTGACACAAGAACAGAAAACCAAACACTACAAGTTCTCACTCATAAATGAGTGTTGAACAATGAGAACACATGGAAACAGGGAGGGGAACATCACACACCAGAGTCTGGGGAATGAGGGGCTAGGGGACGGATAGCAGGGGGTAGGGGGCTACGGGAAGGATAGCATTAGGAGAAATACCTAAGGTAGATGACAGGGCAGTGGAAGCAGCAAACTGCCACCATGGCACATGTATACCTATGTAACAGACCTGCACAACATGCACATGTACCCCAGAACTTAAAGTATAATAAAAAAAAAAAAGAAAGAAAAAAAGGTATGAAAAAAGATGCATGACAATATAGAGAGCAGTCCTTTATGTTTTTGAAATACATTCAAATGTAAACAGATTTTGAAGAGATACATATTCAAACTGTTGACAGAGATGGTTATATGAGGTGGCTTTACATATAGGATATGTAAAGAGCATATGGGATATATATCCCAAATACATATATATGGGATATATGTGAAGCTTTACATACACATATATATCAGATTATATACATATGTATGTATATATATATGGCCTTATATGTAAGGGTTGGCTATAAGATATTTTATATTTCTACAGTACAAATAAATATATAAAATTTTGCTTTAAAAAAATTTACTGAAATGTGTCCTTTTTAGCTCGAGGAAACTTAAGATTGGTATTTCTAACAAATCAAATGTCTAATATGACTTCCTTTGTTGAATATATCCTTCCACATTTTCAAAAATATTTGGTCATTCCCTAAATAAATACTTTAAACTACAAAAAGTAACTAGCAAACAAAATCCAACAGGACATCAAAAAGATAATATGCTAGATCAAATGGGCTTTATACCAGGGATACAAGGATGGTTTGACATATGTAAATCAATAAATGGGATTCATCACATAAACAGAATGAAGAGCAAAAGCCATATGGTCATCTCAATAGACACAGAAAAAGCATGTGATAGAATTTGACATTCCTTCATGATAAAAACCCTCAAAAAACTAGGCACAGAAGGAACATACCTCAAAATAGTAAAAGTCATATATGAAAATCCACAGCCAACATCATACTGAATGGAGAAAAGTTGAATGCCTTTCTCCTCTAATAACTGGAACAAGATAAGTATATCCACTTTCACCACTGCTCTGGCTAGTGCTTCCAGTACATTCAACATAGTCCTAGCTAGAGCAATCAGGAAAGAGAAAGACAAAGCATGCAAATTGGAAAATAAGTCATATTATCCCTGTTTGCTGACAATACAGTCTTACATCTAGAAAGCCTAAAGACTCCACCAAAAAACTCTTAGATTTGAGATATGAATTTAGTACAGTTCGCAGGATACACATCCACATACAAAAATCAGAAATGCTAATTATTTTTGTATGTTGATTTTTGTATCCTGCAACTGTACTAAATAATAATGATCCAGTAATGATCCACTAATACCTCAATAATGATCTAGTCAAAAAGGAAATCAAGAGAGCAATTTCCTTTATAATAGCTACAAAAAATAAAATACTTAGGAATAAATTTAACCAGGGAAGTGAAAGATCTCGACAAAGAGAACTACAAAACACTGATGAAAGAAATTGTAAATGACATAAACAAATGAGAAAATATCCCATGCTCATATATTAAAGGAACTAATATTGTTAAAATGACCATACTACCCAAAGCAATATATGGATTCAATGCAATCCCTATCAAAATACCAACATCATTTTTCACAGAATTAGAAAAAAAAATCCTATAATTCAAATGGACCCCAAAAAGCATCTAATAGCCAAATCAATCCTAAACAAAAAGAACAAAACTAGAGTCACATTGCCTGACTTCAAATTATATTATAAGACTATAGTAGCCAAAACAGCATAGTACTGATATAAAACACATAGACCAATGGAACAGAATAGAGAACCCAAAAATAAAGCCACATATTTACAGCTAACTGATATTTGACAAAGCTGACAAGAATATACATTGGAGAAATGGCACTGTTTTCAATAAATGGTGCTGTGAAAATTGGATTGCCACATGCAGAAGAATAAAGCTAGACCCCTATCTCTTACTACATATAAAAATTAACACAAGATGGAACATAAGACCCAAAACTATAAAATTACTAAGGGAAAACTCTTCTGAACATTGGCCAATGCAAAGAATTTATGACTAAGACCTCAAAAGCACAAGCAACCAAAAAATAGACAAATGAGATTTAATTAAGTGAATACACTTCTGCATATAAAAAGAAATAATCAGCGGAGGCAACAGACAATTTGCAGAATGGAAAAATATTTGCAAACTATTTATCCAAGAGGGGACCAATCTCCATAATCTGCAAGGAACTCAAACAACTCAACAAAAAACAAACAAAAAACATTAAAATGTGGGCAAATGACATGAATAAACATTTTTTAAAGGAAGACATACAAATGGCCAAGAGGTATGTTTTTTAAAATGCTCAACATCGCTATTCATCAGAGAAATGCAAATTAAAACCAACATAAGATATCATCATACCCCTGTCAGAATGATTATTACTTAAAAGACAAAAAAATAGACATTGAGAGGATGCAGAGACATGGGAATGTAAACTGGTACAGTCTCTGTGGAAAATAGTATACAGATTTCTCAAAGAACTAAAAGTAATGACTGGGTACAGTGGCTCATGCCTGTAATCCCAGCACTTTGGGAGGCCAAGGCAGGTGGATCACTTAAGGTCAGGAGTTCAAGACCAGCCTGGCCAACATGGTGAAACCCATCTCTACTAAAAATACAAAACGTATCCAGGCATGCTGGTGCACACATATAATCTCAGCTACTCAGGAGACTGAGGCAGGAGAATCACTTGATCCCGAGGAGGTGGAGGTTGCAGTGAACCCATATCACACCACTGCACTCCAGGCTGGATGACAGAATGAGACTCCATGTCAAATACATGCATGTATGTATGTATGTATATATATATATGTGTGTATGTATGTATATGTATGTATGTATATGTATGTATGTGTGTGTGTGTGTGTGTATATATATATATATATATATGTAAACAAACTAAAAATAGAAGTACCATTTTATCCAGCAAACTCTTTACTGGATATCTACTGAAAGGAAAAGAAGTCAGTATACCAAAAAAGTACTTGTATGTTTATCACAGCACTATTTACAATAGCAAAGATATGGAATTAACCTAAGTGTGAATCAATGGGTGATTCCATAAATAAAATGTAGTATATATACACAATGGAATACTATTCAGCCATAAAAAAGAATAAAATAATGTCTTTTGTGACAACATGAATAGAACTTGAGATCATTATCTTAAGTGAAACAAGCCAGACACAGAAAGACAAATATTGCATATTCTGACTCCTAAGTGGGTGCTAAAATATGTGTACACATGGACATAGAGAGAGGAATGGTAGACAATGGAGACTGAGAAAGGTGAGAGGGCGGGAGGCAGTGGATGATAAGAAATTATTTAATGGGTACAATGTGCATTATTCAGGTGACAGATACTCCAAAATCCAGACTGAACCACTATGCAATCTATGCACTTAACAAAACTGCAGTTGGTCCCCATAAATTTATACAAATAAAAATAAATTTAAAAAATTGACCCACCCCCATATGTACCTGGCTAGACCCTGGGTCAGGTGCTGGATGTCTTCATAGCCCCTTCCCCTTATTTTGCAGCTTGCTTCTGGTGATATCCTGCGATCACTTACACTTACACTACGTGGTAGCATTGCATTTAATAGCTTTTACATTCAGAAGATGCTGCCATTCTCACAGTGAGAGACATCAGGATCCAAAGAGAGCTTTTCTGGATAAAGGCGGCTTTTCTTTCTCCTAAGAACCTCTTCATGCAGCTAGATGGAATTGCTTTTGTGGTGATAGGAACAGAGAGTTGAACCTTACAACTCTTTCTAATATATTTTTTTGTTTACTCAAAAAAAAAATGTTTACTGGCAGCTGTTACTCATGCATTACAAATGACTTTTTTGGCTTTGACCCTTCCTTCACTCCCTCTTTCCCTCCCTCATGCCTTCCTTCTCTCACCTTGTTCCTTCTTGTATAAATCCATCTGGAAGCAGGTCATAGCTGGAAGTTCTATTTGCCTGTGATTGCAAAATCACAGCCCTTTTTTGGCAACACAGGAATTACCTGAGAAAAGATTCTGCAGCTTTGAATTTCAACGGCATCGGCACTTTCTTTCTTTCTTTCTTTTTTTTTTTTTTTTGCTAATTCCTTGTTTAAATAATAAAATTATGTTAATGATCACAAGAAAATTATCACATCAACTGAGCTAGAAATTAAGAACTGGATGTCAATAAAATAAAGAACTGGATGTCAATAAAATAAATATTGACCATAATTCTGAGAAAGCCAGTTTAATTTGGCGGGAGGTGTGATTCTCAGGCGAAGCATTTATTCTGTGTGTCAAATCCTGGGGGCCGGAAGTGCCATGGTGTGGTTTACAGGTGGTGGTAGGGGAGAGGGGGCATTGGCCAGATCTTAATTTTGAAGAGCAGTCTTTTCCTTCAATGGGGAAGTTTGCTTCTTATCCAAGGTAAATTTCTGCATTGAGGTCTTATGATGGAAAATGATACTCCTGATTCTGATTGGGCATCTAGGGTCAAGACAGGTTAACTCCCATCTACAGATGGCGGTTGTCCAATATCCTTCATAAAGATTCACGACTTTCTGAGGGGCTTGGCTACATCCTAGTTCTGCCACTTACATAAGTCAGATTTTGCAAACCATGATGTAAACCTTTCTTATTTCATAAATAGTATTTCCTTAACAATTTCAATAATTTTATGTGGGAATTTTGCCTATAAAGTTGGATTAGAAATTGCAATCTCTTCTTTCTCTCTTTCTTTACCTTCCTCTCCCTCCAGAACTGGTTCTAAAGAAAATTACTGCTGTAATTGATAATTGACAATTCAAAACAACTATCTGATTTTTGCATAAAGCTGAGAAACATACCAACACTCTTGCTTTCATAATTTGATTGAAATGTGACATAGAAAAGGAGAAATAAACAAAATGGGCATAAAAATCCATTTGGCAATGAAAAGGAAACCTGAGGTTGTCAAAGTGAAACTATTTGGATTGGAGAAAGTATTATATTTCTAGCTCTGTCTTAAGCTTCATAATGGCCCGGAGGGTAAAAAACAACCCCACTGGACTTGGGGCACTGCCAGCTTATAGTTCTTTTTAGAGTTTTTCGTTTTTCTTTTTGTTTTTATGTTTGAATGGCTAGCACACACCCTAGTAGACCAATGGATCTTTTATGCAATGTACTGCTCTGAGTCTTCAATTGTTAGGAAACAGTTATTTGGGTGTTATTAATGGCATGATGTAGAACTTTTGAAGTTTGTATTAACCATATCAAACTGAAACATGGTGAAAAAATTACCAAACTGCTTCTTAACTTTTTGCATTCAGCGACTATTTTTGAGTATGTGCTGTTTTTAGCTAGGTTCTTGAAAGAATTAAGACTTGAATATCCACCTGAAGGACAGATTTGGTGAAAACATAACTTTGGATGGTTATCACTCCATTCCTCTAGGTGCAAGCCCCTTTGCTCTATGGTGACTCACCTGTGAAAGGCTGTGCTTTTCTGAGTGAGAACCACTGGGTATTTTACAAAAGGAAACTAGGCAAGGCTCATACTTGGAAGATGCTTGAGACCTTTTTGACCACTACCAATGAGAAATTCGTGGAGTCTATTAGCAAGTGGATTTCTTCTTTATTTTATTTTTTTGAGACAAGGTCTCACTCTGTTGTCCAAGCCTGAGTGCAATGGCATGATCATGACTCACCACAGCCTTGACCTTGAGGGTTCAAGCAATCCTCCCACCTCAACTTCCCAAGTAGCTAGAACTACAGACACACACCATCAGACCCAGCTAACTTTTTTTTTTTTTTTTTTTTTGAGAAATGAGGGTCTCACCATGTTGCTGAAACTGGTCTCAAACTTCTGAACTCAAGCAATCCATTCACCTCGGCCTCCCCAAGTGCTGGGATTACAGGCACGAGCCACTGTGCCTAGGAGCAAGAGGATTTCTATTGCTATGTCCTACCATTGAAAAACTCAAGTTCTATGCTTCCTTCTGCATTGTCTTTAACCCGCTGAACAAATTTTGAGGTGATAATTGTCCCAAATTTGTTTGTAGAAATTCTTAAAAATTGAGAGACTTAATTTATCTCCTTTCCTTTTCTGAGGACATTCCACCAGCAAGTCTGCTCACGGTTTTTGGTGATGTGTGTTATATGGATGACACAAGATAATGAACTTTTTGATCTTTCTTTTGGTCCATGTTTAATTCTTCACACTAGGTAACTAAGCAAAAGTTGGTTGGGTTGTTTTTGTTTTACTTTGTTTTGTTTTCCAAAAGGGATCACTCAGGTTGTCTTTTCATTCAAAAAACTGAACCAAAATGGCACTCAATGTTCATTGAAGGTTTACTATGAATATAGTTTTGTGGGAACATAGAGGAAAAAGAATGTCTATGTGAATGAAAAAGTCCACTTTATTTTTTAAAAACATACACAAAATAACCAAAAAAAATATATATTGAGTTCAAAGGGATGGAAAAGACAAGGGGAAAAATAAGGACAGGAATATCTGAATTTTTTAATAATAATCAAGTCTTGGCTCTACAGAGGAGACCAAGAATGTTTGGTTATTCCACTCTGTTTGTGCTTGGCAGGTACAGAGAGACGTAAATGAAGAAAGAATGAAGAATTTGAGAAGTGTAGTTCCACTCAAGTTCCTGGTTGCTTAAAACCAACCAAAACTAACTCAGATGCCCTTGGTTTTACCGCACTTGACGGTCCCTGAGTCTTTGAGTCATTCCCTTAAGATTGGAGGGCTCAGCTGGCAACGCTGGATTTGCTGAGCCCATGGGACCAAGTTGCTGAGAGAGTGAATACTTGGCCCTCTTTGGCTTCTGTAGAGAAAGGTGCAGACCTGTCTTCCACTTGTGTGGTATTCCTCACCCCCACATTAGAAAAGGTCTTGAGGAGCCCTTTGTATCTATCACAAGTAGGTAGGGTTCACAAATGGCTGTCGCTAAGTAGTTTGGATTTTCTCCTTCAAATATCATAACCCTGCACACTATTTTGGTGAGTTAAAAAAAAAACTGTAATAAAAATATTTTTTATTTCTGGAGGACTGAAGTCACTAAAGACTATTCCTGGATAACTTGAGATAGATTTTAAATTATTTTGATTATTCTCATTAAGTTTTAGGAGCTTAAAATTTAATCAATAATAATAAAGTTAAGTTTTTATAGTCTCAGAGTGCTTGGCTGCTTATATAGTAATTTGAAGATCATCTCTTCATTAGGCTTTTTGGGAGATGCTATTTCTTCATGCCAGCCTGAAATTTTATGCTGTGCTTTGATATGAAAAGAAGCAATTCCAAGAGTTTTTGACCAAAAGCAACACAATTTCAAGTTGTAAAAAACCCTTGACATCTTTACTGTTCAGCACCTTGCACCAAATGTCGAGGAATTATCAATACCAATTTTCTTCCTTTGCCTTTCTAATGACTATGTTTGTGGAGAATTTTGATTAACATGTGGCTGCCTTTAACCATTTTGCTGCAAAGGGGCTTTTCAATAACCTTTGAAAGATTATTCTTTCATGTGACTCAAGGAAGAGATATTTATGAATTGGGCAATTAAAGTAAAATTTAACATTAAGAAAGTTAATGTGGTCCAAGAATTACAATTTTATGTACTGAGTAATTTCCTAACAGGAGAAGCTTAGCTCAGGTCTCAAATGCTGAACATGGTTTCACTCTGTGTGTGTGTGTGTGTGTGTGTGTGTGTGTGTGTGTGTGTGTGTGTGTGTTGATCAACAGTGGCTCTCAATCTTGTCTCCAAATTAAAATCACCCCTGGGGAGCTTTCAAAAGTCCCAATGTCCAGTCTACGCTTCAGACCAATTAAATCAGAATCTTTGGGTGTAAGTCACAAGCATCACTTATTTTTTTTTTTTTGAGACAGAGTCTCACTCTGTCACCCAGGCTGGAGAGCAGTGGCACAACCTCAGCTCATTGCAACCTCCGCTCACTGCAACCTCTGTCCCCTGGGTTCAAGCAATTCTTCTGCCTCAGTCTCCCAAGTAGCTGGGACTACAGGTACGCACCACCACACCTAGCTAATTTTTGTATTTTCAGTAAAGACGGGGTTTTGCCGTCTTGCCCAGGCTGGTCTCAAACTCCTGACCTTGCATCATTTTTTAAAGCTTCCCAGATGATTCTAATGTATGGCTAAAGTGGAGAATCCCTGATTCATCAGATTTACTGGCACATGACTAATGAGCAAACCACAAACTCTGTACCCTGCTTCATTTTGGAAACCTTACCCCCCAAATCTACAGCTTTAACTCTGAGCCTTCTCCTGAGTTATAGACTCAAATCTTATTCAAAACAAAAGTCAAGATCCAGCTTTCACCAATCCTCCCCTTTCCCTTTGTTTTCTGTATCAGTTAATGGCGTATGAGTTCTTCTAGTGCAGTTGCATCAGGTCAAGGGAGGTCTGCAATAGTTTTTACCTAAAGCAATGCTTTTCCAACTTGGGAGATCATGTTGAAATGTAGATTCTTACCTAACAGGTCTGGAGTAATTCTACATTTTCTACAGACTTCCAGGTAAGGGCCTGCCACTAGCCCAAAGACCACACTTGATTGGCAAGGATCTAATGTAACACCTGTTCCAGTTATTCTCTATTATAATGTCTTGCTTATTTCCTTCACATACCAGAGTTATGTTGCTTAATTATGTGTTTACTTGTTTAGTTACTGAGTAACTATTATTTTACCTGGCATTTAATAGTGGCTCACTAAATATTAAATACATGAATGAATGAACATGCTAAAGAGACTGTTGTAGGAGCTGAGTCAAGCTGAAAGGGCTCTTACCTGAGAAATTCTTGATGGAAATGCTGTCAAGGGGAGCTGAGGTAAAAGATACAGAAAAATTAAGAGTAGGAATGGAGGGTAGGAAGTAATTGGATAACTGAGCCTGTTAAGGAGTAAGGGTTCAAGTGCAGAATGGATAAATATCAGGGCTTAGAGGTCTAATATTAAAATTATGAGCATTCTTTCTATGCAAGGCTTGCATATATCATTGCCATGTTGATGGTAAGCTAAAGAAGAACTAGCCTGGACAAATATCAGCTTTCATATCCAAGTTCTCTGGAATGTCACAGAAGGTTTCCAGAGTTTACCTTTAGCTCTTGTCCAGACTCATCTCCCAGCTTATTCTCCCTCTCTCTCCAAGACCCATCTACTGCCCACCAGGAACTGGCCACACTGTACTGCTTATTGATATGTGCTCTTATTAAAATTTTTTTTCATTTTTCAGCCCATATCCTTCCTCCTCCTTTAAGCCATATTTAATCCTATTAATATTGCCTTTCCTCCTCTATACTGATTAGCATGTCAATTCCATTTATAGTCTCATTCTGCCACCCATGCACAGTCTCAGCTCATTGCAACCTCCACCTCCCAATTCTCATGCTTCAGCCTCCAGAATAGCTGGGACTACAGGCATGCACCACCACACCCAGCTAATTTTTGTAGTTTTAGTAGAGATGGTGTTTCACCCTGTTACCCAGGCTGGTCTCAAACTCCTGGCCTCAAGTGATCCACCTGCCCTGGGCTCCCAAAGTGCTGGAATTACAGGCATGAGCCACTGCACCCAGCCTCAATTCCATTTCTTAACATGTTTTATCACCAGTGCACAGGTTTGTCTCTCTCAGGAGTTTAGCATTCCATTAAGGTCAGGCCCCTGTCTTATTAATCTTTGGCTTTCCATGGTTCCTTACAGTGTTATTATATATAGTTGGAGCTCAACAAATGTTGCTTCAAATGATGTATAATAAAATAATAGTAAAATTTCATGTTCATATATGGAGGTTATAACTTCAAAATGCCTTCATAGACTCCCTCTTCTGACCATAACGAAATAATAGGTACCAGATTTTCTTCCTCTATGTCCCACCACCATAAACTGGAGAAATATAAGAGATGTTTTCAGACAACAAATGACACAGGTCTGTGATCATTGAGAGAAGGGGAACAGATGATCACCTGAGATTTCTGCCTGGTGGTACTCTCCATAACACGGAGCTGAGTAATAGCATGCTAATCAGAAGCAGACAATGATAATTTTACTGAGTTTAAGATACAGTAATCAGAGTTGAGAGAGGCCAAGGCAGCTAAAAGTTGTGGAGAATGATGCACAGTAATAACTGTTAGTCCATTTTCACACTGCTGATAAAGACATAGCTGAGACTGGGAAAATTATTTAAAAATATAAAAGTCTTAATGGACTTACAGTTCCATGTGGCTGGGAGGCCTCACAATCATGGTGGAAAGCAAAAGGCATATCTTATATGACAGCAGGTTAGAGAGAGAATGAAAGCAAATTGAAAGCAGAAATCCCTTATAAAGCCATCAGATCTCATAAGACTTATTGAATGCCACAAGAACAGTATGGGGGAAACTGCCCCCATGATTTAATTATCTCCAACTGAGTCTCTCTCGTAATATGTGGGAGCTACAACTCAAGATAAAATTGGGGTAGGGACACAGCCAAACCATATCAATTTACCCCACCCCCTCCCAAATCTCATGTCCTCACATTTCAAAACCAATCATACCTTCCCCAAAGTCCTCCAAAGTCTTAACTCATTTCAGCATTAACTCAGAAGTCCATAGTCTGAAGTGTTATCCAAGACAAGGAAAGTCTCTTCTGTCTATGAGCTTGTAAAATCAAAAACAAGTTAGTTACTTCATAGATACAATGGGGGTACAGGCATTGGGTAATTATGCCCATTCCAAATAAGGGAAATTGGCCAAAACAAAGGGGCTACCAGCCCCATGCAAGTCCGAAATCCAGCAGGGCAGTCAAATCTTAAAAGCTCCTAAATGATCTCCTTTGACTCTGTGTCTCACATCTGGGTCATGCTGATACAAGAGATGGGTTTCCATGGTCTTGGGCAGCTCTACCCCTGTGGTCTTGCATGGTACAGCCTCCCTTCCATCTGCTTTCATAGGCTGGCATTGAGTGTCTGTAGCTTTTCCAGGTGCATGATGCAAGCTATCAGTGGATATACCATTCTGGGGTCTGGAGGATGGTGGTCCTCTTCTCACAGGTCCACTAGGTGGTGCCCCAGTAGAGACTCTGTGTGGGGGCTCTGACCCCACATTTCCCTCCTGCATTGCTCTAGCAGAGGTTCTTCATGAGGGCCCCAGCCCTGCAGCAAACTTGTATCTGGGCATCCAGGTATTACTATACATCCTCTGAAATCTAGGCAGAGGTTCTCAAACCTGAATTCTTGACTTCTGTACACTCACAGGCTCAACACCATATGAAAGCTGCCAAGGCTTGAGTCTTGCACCCTCTTAGCCATGGCCAGAACTCTACATTAGCCCCCTTTCAGCTATGGCTGGAGCAGCTGGGATGCAGGGCACCAAGTCCCTAGGCTGTACACAACACAGGGAACCTGGGACCAGCCCATGAAACCATTTTTTCCTCCTAGGCATCCAGGTGTGTGATGGGAGGGGATGCTGTGATGACCTCTGACATGCCCTGGAGACATTTTCCCCATTTTCTTGGTGATTAACATTTGGCTCCTTGTAATTATGCAAATTTCTGTAGCCAGCTTGAATTTCTCCTCAGAAAATGGGATTTCCTTTTCTATCACATTGTCAGGCTGCAAATTTTTCCAACTTTTATGCTGTGCTTCCCTTATAAACTGGATGTCTTTAACAGCACTCAAGTCACATCTTGAATGCTTTTCTGCTTAGAAATTTTTTCCACCAGATATCCTAAATCATCTCTCTCAAGTTCAAAGTTCCACAAATCTCTAGGGCAGGGGCAAAATGCCACCAGTATCTTTGCTAAAACATAACAAGAGTCACCTTTGCTCCAGTTCTCAACAAGTTCCTCATCTCCACGTCAGCCTGGACTTTATTGTCCATATCACTATCAGCATTTTGGGCAAAGCCATTCAACAAGCCTCTAGGAAATTCCATACTTTCCTACATTTTCCTGTCTTCTTCTGAGCCCTCCAAACTATTCCAACCCCTGCTTGTTACCCAGTTTCAAAGTCACTTCCACATTTTCAGGTATCTTTTCACTAGCACCACACTCCTGGTACCAATTTACTGTATTACTCTATTTTTAGGCTGCTGATAAAGACATACCCGAGACTGGGAAAAGTATAATAAAAGAAATGTAATGGATGTACTATTCCACGTGGTTGGAGAGGCCTCATGATCATGATGAAAGGCACATCTTACATGGCAGCAGGTGAGAGAATGAGAGCAAAATTAAAGCAGAAATCCCTTACAAAACCATCAGATGTCATGAGACTTACTCACTATCATGAGAACAGTATGGGGGAAACCACTCATCATTCAATTATCTCCCACAAGGTCTCTCACACAACATGTGGGAATTGTGGGAGCTATAATTCAAGATGAGATTGGGGTGGGGACACAGCCAAACTTCAGAAATTTGCATAGGGTCCCTTCGTGTCTTTGATGAATATGTGAGGGTATAGCATGAAACTCCATGAAGCAGAGTATACAAGGAAGCAGTGACTTGAACAACTGCCTAACCTCACACAGAGCTTTTGACACATTTGAGTTGACTGGCCAGATTGGAGAATTATTGTATCACTGGAGGTATTCAGTAGACTTCAGCAGAGCCATGCCTTAGTAGTGTGGTAAGCTATCATTAAAAACTAATCTCTATTTACTCTAATACATCTTACAAACAAGTCTCTAAAAGGCCAAACTGTGCTGCAGTTAACTTAACTGGCTGCTAGAACAAAAACCAATAATCTTTCAAGGAAGAGAACAGAGTATAGATTTTCAACAATGTAAAAATCACAATGTGTATTATCCAACAAAAAAACTATCATACATATCAAGAAGCAAGAAAAATGTAGTAAAAAAAAACAGAAGGAAAAACCCTCAATAGAAATGGACCCAGAAATTAACAGAATTAGCAGACAGAAGGAAAAGAGCTGTTACAACCATGATAAACCATATTTTCCAAAAACAAGAATACAATGAAGAGAGACATGAAAGATAAAAAGAAGAGCCTTCTGAGTATGAAAAATACAGTGTCTAAGATGAAAAATTCACTGATTGGGACTAACAACAGGTTAGACATTGTATTAGTCTATTCTCTCACTGCTGTGAAGAAATACCTGAAACTAGGTAATTTATAAGGAAAACAGCTTTAATTGGCTCACATTTCCATAGGCTGCATCAGAACCATGGCTAGAGAGGCCTTAGAAAACTTTAAGTCATACCAAAAGGAGAAGCAGGCACGTCTTACATGGCCAGAGCAGGAGGAAGAGAGTAAAGGGGGAGGTGCTACACACTTTTAAAGAACCAGATCTCATGACAACTCACTCACTATCATGAGATCAGCAAGGGGGAAATCTGTCCCCATGATCCAATCACCTCCCACCAGACCCCTCCTCCAACACTGGGGTTATAATTTGACATGAGATTTTGGTAGGGACACAAACCCAAACTCTATCTGACACTGTATAAAACAATACTAGCAAGTTTCAACACAGAGCAATCAAAAATATCCAAAGTGAAGCACAGAGAGAAAAAAAAAGACAAAAAAGGAAGGAAAGAAGAAGAATAAACAGTGATTCAGTGACTTAAAGAAAATTCATCTAGAGTTGTCTCACATTTATGAAACTGAATTCTCAGAAAGAGGGGTGGAGATGGGAGGGGGCCAAAAAAAGATTTGAAGAACTAACAAATGAAACATCTCTACAAATTGCATGAAAACTATAAATTTGTAGATCTGAGAAGTGTAAAATACCACACACAAGATAAACAAAAAAGAAAAACATACCAAGGCACCTTCAAAATGAACTCCTGAAACTGGTGACAATGCCTGGGTTTAAATCCCTGGGCTGCATCATCTTTTGCAGATAGTTTAACTGATGTCCCTGTCTCAGGAGACATGCAAGGTTAGCTTTGGCAATATCCTAGTGTTCTGATTCTCCTGTGCTGGGAATCTTGTCTCAAGATTAAAATCCTTCCATGCTTCACATGCCCTAATTCTTGCAAGTGATGGAGGGAAGGCAAAAGTAGATTAAGTCTGTGTGGTTTTCATGAGGGTGGTGAGGCACATGGGATAGTCATTGGTTAGGCTGTCATTTCTTACCCCTGAACTAGTGGAAGGGCCTTTGCCATCATGCAGGGTTTCAGATTTGCAAAGCAAGCACCTGGTCTAGTTGTTGCTATCTTCCTATGCTTTCTCTCTACAAATCAAAGGAGAATTGTGTGGGATCAAGGATTTCCTCAGACAGGGGTTAACTAAGCATAGGTTAGCTCCTGGATAACCAAATTAAATTTTTGTTATAAAAATAATGCCCATGTATAACCTTGTATAGTCAATCCTTATTATTTGTGTATTCCATATTTGTGAATTTGCCTATTCACAAGATTTGTTTGTAACCCCAAAATCAATGGTGCTTTCATGGTCATTAGTGTGCACGTGCAGAGTAGTAAAATATTTGATTCACTCAATGTGCACAGTCATGGCTGAGGTCAAGCAAGGTGACACTCTGCCTTCTTGTTCCAGCTCTCATACTGTAAACAAGAGTCTTTCTTGTGGTCTATTTAGTACCTTGCTTTTTGCATTATTGCGTTTTCTGTGGATGATTCTGCTATTTACAATGACTTCCCCAAGCACAGTACTGAAGTCCTGTCTGGTGTTCCTAAGTGCAAGACAAGTGTTCAATAAGCTTCCCTCAAGCTGAAGTGATAGAGCCATTGGCCATGAGTTTGATGTTAATTAATCAACAATATATATTAAATAAGATTTACATAAGACTTTGCTTAAAAATTCAGAAAATGTCCATGAGTCCAAGTCCCATCCTAACACCCCTTGTGATGCCTTGAGGAGTCCATGTTCTTTCTGTATTGGGATGGAGGAAAACAGGAAGTATCATAGGTCCTGGCACATAGCTGGTGTCAGCAAAAACCCCAATCTCACCGGGAATGGCAAAGAGCAAACCCATGGCCAATTCTCAAGGTGCCAAAAGCAGACAGAACTCAGGAATCAGAGCAATCACTTCAGTACTCATAGCAGAGTAACCAGCAGGAACATTAGCAAAGTGGGACCAGTTCCACCACCCTTGTGAGGCATGATGGTCAGGATGGGTGTTATGTGCAATGGGTTACATCACAGTTGAGGAACCCAGGGCCAAAGTCCTCATACCTTTTTGAGCAAGCAGCAAACACTGTAGCAAGAAACAAGCCAATCCCCCTCCCCAGGGAAACAAGCATTTACATGATGGTTATACTGTGGCTGTCTTGATCTTTCAGTATCAGGAAATGGACAAGCCTTGTGGTCTGGCACAGTTGGCAAGAAATACAAGATGCTCAGGGCCCATGGTGGGTGGCATCTCCCAACAGTAGGTGTTTGTAACTGTTTGCTGAATGAATAAATGAGCAGAATAGTGGGCTCTGTTTAGAGTGAAAGGTCTTTGTCAGGTTTCATTTGGTGGTTTGGAATGAAAAACTTGTTTCTGTTACAGTGTATAGTTTTAACTATGCAGTTTTAGGTATAACTTGTTCTTACTATACTTGGGGCTTTGAGGAGCGCTAGAAAGAAATATGGGTGTGTAGGAGGGCAGGACGCTGGCAGATGAAATGCAAATTTTGCTGGGAAAATAGAGAAGCATTTTGGGAAACAGGTTGATGAGCCTTAGAATTATTTGCAAAACTGCTAGAAATTCCCACATAGTGCTGTGCTGTGATTGGCTATTAAGTTGCAGCTGCAACTTGAAACAAGTTGCTATCCAAGTTTTAAATAATTCTTTGAAATGTGCAATTCTCCACGGAATGGTAGATTAAAATTCATGCTCTCTTTTTTTAATACTTCATGAAATCTTCCTTTTAAAACCCACTTCTGTTTGGACAGGGAAAAGTGAAAGATACTGAAGGGAGTTTTTCTAAAACAACCAAGGTAGCAATAGCCTGAAAGGAGCTAACTAGAGAGTGTTTTATCTGTAGTTAAGAATTAATAAAGTCATCTTTTTAAGTCTAAGGACTGCTTAAACTGTTTTAATTGAGAGATTAAATTAGATCAAGTATCAGGGCCCAGGATTAGACTGAATCATCCACTGATAAAACTATGGCTAACATGTTTTGAATCTACTCTTAAAACTAAAATGCGGCAATTTGATTGCCTTCAGCAATCAATGAATGAACAATGAAATGAAGCCTTCAGCCGGGTGTGATGGTTCATGCCTGAAATCCCAGCACTTTGGGAGGCCTAGTTGGGCAGATCACTTGAGGTCAGGAGTTCGAGACCAGCCTGGGCAACATGGAGAAACCCTACATCTCTACTAAAAATACAAAAACTAGCCTGTGTGGTGGTACACATCTGTAATCTCAACCACACGGGAAGCTGAGGCATGAGACTCTCTTTAACCCAGGAGACGGAGGTTGCAGTGAGCCAAGATTGCACCAGTGCACTACAGCCTGGGCAACAGAGCAAGACTCCATCTAAAAAAAAAAAGAAAGAAAAAAAATGAAGCCTTCGAGTCCCAGGGGGACCGTGGCAGAGGATTCACTGGTATGTGCACATGCCAGCCCTTCTCTACTCCAGTGCCTCTTTCCCCTCACTCTTTCTACTTCTCTTTCTCTCCTCACTCTTACTCATTTTCCAGGATCTAACTTAGGTTCTGAGATGTCTTCACTGACCACTTCAGCCCTCAGAGGTCTCACCTTGGAGGCACAAAACCCTTATTTTCTATGTCAGTGGTTTTCAATTTTTAGTATGCATCAGAATAACCCAGAGAGCTTGTAAAAACAGATTCCTGGGTCCCATCCCCAGAGAATTCAGGAGATCTGGGATGGTGCAAGCAATATTGCATTTCTAACAAGGTTCCAGGAGCTGCCGATGCTCTTTCTAGTACCATACTTTGAGAACCACTAATCTATATTCCTGGTGTTTTGCACTTAGTTGTATATGTTTTGAGATAAGAGATCTTTCTTTCCATATTACTACTGAAATTTTCATAAGACTATGTCCAGTTGGGAACATAGAAGGTACTCAACAAATGTTAGTTTCATTCACCATCCTTACTTCCTTATTTAAATTATAAATTATTTGAAGGAAGGGGTATTTAATATGTGTAGCTATGTACTTAGCAAGTATTCAATATATATTTACTAAATAAATGGATAAGTAGAAGATTCCTGATTTCAGTGAAGATTTTCTCCTAAGACCTCTAGCTTATTTCATTCTGTATGAATACCTTCAGTTTTCCTCAAGACATAGTTCAGTAGTATAGAAATATCTTTTATTAGTTGTGTGTTGTGAAAAGAACTGACAAATTAAAATGTCTCACTTCAGTGTAGTTTTCAGTTGGCCAGATAGTTTTCTCTTTCTCGGATCTTGCACATTGCTGAATTGAGTGACACGGCCGTGGGTCTTTCTGGCTGATGTTTCCATAGTCTCTTGACACAGGGCTGCCACCAGCATTTGATTCAACTGATAGAGATATAATTTTTCTTTGTCTGAAAGGCATTTTTTACCTTGACCCTGACAGGGCGTGGCAGGACTGAGGCTGCCTGATACCTGTGTTTTTGTTTCTCTGTTATCAATGGGACTTAATTCTTGCATCTGTGTCCTATTTGGGAAGAGTGCTTGGATGGAGAGATATTAAACTCTTATTTTTCTCCTGCTACTGGAAAGTACAGGAGCTCCATTCCCACAGGGAAGGCATCCAGGAGCACAGAAGCAAGTCATTGCATGTTTCAAGCTCACCACCAGAACTCAGAACTTGAAGAAATCCCCTAAAGAGTCCAATAATTTGGAAAATAATAAACATTACCCCTTAATTGATTTTTTAAAAATTAGTTTTCATATCTAGTGTTATGGATTACTCCATTCTCTATTTGACATCTAAGAGAATTGGATCTTATTAGCTGTAATTATTTGGGTAACAATTTTTTCTGTCTACAACTATTCCTGTGAGTAAAGTGAAAAGAACACAGATTTGTGAAGTATCTGTTTTGGCTTCTAGCTGAAGGCTGTGCTTCCCAGCCTGTCAGCCACTCTGAAGGCAGTTAAATAAAAATCAAACAAAATAACATAGATTTGAGGTCACATAGACTAGAGCTCAATTCTTAGCTTTGCCTCTGCGTTAGTTCCGACAGTAAGAAGGGATTAGATAGAACTTCAGATCATGTGCAGGTCTGATATCTGGAGAAAGAGAGAGGGAAGGAGGATGGGGTGGGAGGTCTCAAACTGTAGTGCCGAAAGGAAGGTTCGACCATGTTTCCGGGAACTCATCAAGTCAAAGGTACCCATGAGAGGAATCCTGTGTCTCATGGGAATGACCCTGCATTAGTCCTCACTTAGTGACCCAACTGTGCTCAATCACTGTCTGGAAGAAGCTGGGATATGTGTGGCTCAGGAGGAAAGTGATGGTGTGTCCAGAAGGCAGCAGCAGGGGCTGCCAGTCAACATCAACTCTGTCTTTGCGGCAGGAGATCTGAGTCTCATTCCCATGGCCACCACAGCTGCTAAACACACACTCTGTTTTTACTGCCCCATGGAAACTGTCTGATGGGGATGTCGGCTGGGATGCTACACCTTTTCTTAACTGAGCACATCTATGAATGATTTTTCCTAGAAGTTGTATCTTGAGTGGAGGGACCAAAAAATTAGAAAACACAAAGCTGATTCTTCTCAGCAACCACTGCCTTGGGTCATGGGCGAAATTTCTGAATCTGGTTCCCAAACTTTCATTTCTCAAATTATTCCCCATCTTCCTGCTCAAGCGTCATTATTGTTGCTCGGAACCAAAGAATCCTGGCTCATCTGTAAACTCTGGTTTTGGGGGTTTACCCAGTCCTTTAGCTCCACTTGTTAAATGTGGGAATCTGGGAAGTTTAAATAAGATAGAATATGTAATGAATAGAATAAATAAAACATTTGGTAAATGGATAGTGCCCAACAATTTCTCCTCCTTCAACACTGATTTCAGCTAGGTGCAGTTGCTCATGCCTGTAATCCCAACACTTTGGGAGGCAAAAGTAGGAGCACCACTTGAGACCATGGTTCAAGACTAGCCTGGGCAACAAAGTGAGAACCCGTCTCCCCAAAAAATATTTTTAATTGATTTCATATTTTCACAACATA
>CAUYQU010040698.1:0-34667 GCA_963574635.1 Cheracebus regulus
CAAAGAACGAAAACAGATTTACAAGAAAAAAACAAATAAGCCCATTCAAAAGTGGGCAAAGGATATGAACAAACGCTTTACAAAAGAAGACATACATGATGCCAACAAACATATGAAAAAATGCTCATCATCACTGGTCATTAGAGAAATGCAAATCAAAACTACATTGAGATACCATCTTACACCAGTTAGAATGGCGATCATTAAAAAGTCTGGAGACAACAGATGCTGGAGAGGATGTGGAGAAATAGGAACACTTTTACACTGTTGGTGGGCGTGTAAATTATTTCAACCATTGTGGGAGACAGTGTGGCGATTCCTCAAAGACCTAGAAATAGAAAGTCCATTTGACTCAGCAATCCCATTACTGGGTATATATCCAAAGAATTATAAATTGTTCTACTATGAGGATACATGCACACGAATGTTCACTGCAGCACTGTTTACAATAGCAAAGACCTGGAACCAACCCAAATGCCCATCGATGATAGACTGGACAGGGAACATGTGGCACATATATGCCATGGAATATTATGCAGCCATAAGAGACAATGAGTTCGTGTCCTTTGTAGGGACATGGATTTACCTGGAAAAAATCATTCTCATCAAACTGATGCAAGAACAGAAAATCAAACACCATATGTTCTCACTCATAGGTGGGTGTTGAAAAAAAGTGAGAACACATGGACACAGGGAGGGGAGCATTACACACTGGGGTTTGTTGAGGGGAAATAGGGCAAGGACAGCAGGGGGTGGGGAGTTGGGGAGAGATAGCATGGGGAGAAATGTCAGATATAGGTGATAGGGAGGAAGGCAGCAAATCACACTGCCATGTGTATACCTATGCAACAATCTTGCATGTTCTTCACATTTACCCCAAAACCTAAAATGCAATAAAACAAAAGAATTCTGTGTCCAGAAAAATCGTTATTTATTAATTTAGGCATATAAAATCTTTCTTTATGGAAACAAATGGAAAATATGATATACAAGTATCATTTGTGATTTAGATACTAAAATATGTGTAACAAAGACAATAAAAAAATCAAAATCATGACATCATCTGTGAAGAAACTACAAATGTCAGTAAAGAGAAGAAAACTTTGAAATACATTAATTTAGTTCATAACTCTAGATCAGTATTTTAAAAATAGCTACAAATCTAAGCTTTAAGTTTTTTTTCAGTAGTAATGAATATTTTTAAAAGAATGTGATGAAATTTAAATTCTATATCATGTGTTTAAAAATAGAAAAGCACATGTGAATACAGACATACCTTTTGAAAAACCATAAATTTGAACAAAAATATTGTTTTCTTTTTACTTTGAGGATTTAATACATACTTAAGAGTTGAAGTAGGTTATAGGTAGAATTAAAGTAAAATCACTATATTCAGGAAAAAACACATTATATATAAATAAAAGTAATATATCATTTCTTAAAGAGAAATAAAAGCAAAATAAAAATATTTTTAAAAACAAATATGCTATGTTAAATATAGTGAAAAGTATTTTTATTTTACTCTCCTCTCTGACAATGAATAAATAAATAAATAAATAGAATTATATTTGTTGGGGCAAAGGAGAGAGTAATCTTAAGAAAATTATTGAAAATTAAGTTCCAACAACAATTTATGAAGAACATAGTGAAATGCACTTTTGCCTAATAGAAAAACTTTATCATAAGCAGAGTTATAGTTGTGTCCATCTATCTGTCTTCTACTTATCAATAGATTAATATAAAATGTTTATTAATATCAAGGAAGAGAGAAGCCTTGAAGAGGTAAAATCCACAACCCTTTGCAACAGCTAAGTATAGATACAAAGGTAAGAGCAAGTCATATTCCTGTGAAATTTATTGTATAGGAGACATAAGGAATTCAGGGTTAGGTGGAAACTGTAGAGACTGGCCATTTTACCAAGACATGAGATTTCTGCCAGCTTGGGAGAAGGAAGCTGAAGTGTCAAAACCCAGCAGCAGTTCAGTCACCCCAGAAGACCAGAGAGATGAAGGGAAGAAATGAGGCAGAGGAATGAAAGCACAAAGCCTGTGATATGTAGAGTGGTGCTGCCTGTCACAAATTTTTTCCCAATTCTGTAGGAAAAAATGATAACACTGTGAACACCAAGCCAAATTTAAGCCCAGAGTTGACAGAATTAGAAGAAATTACTATTAATACAATTGAGAAATATAGCCTTTTTTAACAAAATTACCAAAAAATTCCCTGATAATATATAATATTTACTGACCAGAAATCCACACAGTTAAAAATGTGTCATGAAAAGATAATTCTAGACACTATGTTTATGCCTATGTTTTTAGAATGTCTTCTGAATAATTAATGTTCTTATATGATTTTTTTTTTTTTTTTGCTGCTCCAGCCAACCAAAGGGATATTTTATTGAGGCTGCAGGGCCATTGGGCCTGGGCAGGAGACTGCTCTTCCAGGAAGGAAGAGGCTAAAAATATGGAATGCTTCAAAAAGATTTCTTCTTACTTACCTACCATTTCTTGCTTCCTTAGCTATTTTAGACACACTGGCTTCCTTGCCATTCCTCAGAAATCTTAGGCCCTTCACACTTGCTCTTCTTCTTTTTTTTCCTGAGACCAAGTCTCACTATGTCGCCCAGACTGGAGTGCAGTGGCATGATCTCGGCTGAATGCAAGTCCGCCTGCCAGGTTCAAGCAATTCTCCTGCCTCAGTCTGCCTAGTAGCTGGGACTACAGGCATGCACCACCATGACCGGCTAATTTTTTGTATTTTTAGTAGAAACAGAGTTTCACCATGCTGTCCAGGCTGGCTACACTTGCTACTCTTTCTGCCTGAATAAATTATTTCTTCCTGGACTGCTGAGAAAAAAGCAAAACAAAATCAGAACAAAAGTTCAGAGACTTTGCTTTCTTTCATTCACAAACATTTTTCTAAATTGTGCTCAATGTACTTGATCAAATAAACTTTCATGATCACCCTGTGTAATACAGAAATGATCTTTGTAACTATTTTCTAATAACACTTATTACTCTGCATGCATATGTGTGTGCGTATTTGTAGAGAATTGTGAATCCATTTTTATCAAGTAGAATATAAACTTTGAAAGAAGTTTTTCTCTGTTTCATTCATTATTCGTTGCCTAGAAAAGTGATGGCAACGTAGTGATTGTTCAGTAAATATGTGTGAATGGAGTACATATGAAATAAAAAGCACATACTATTAAAAATTAACAATAAAAACAAAAAATAAATCAACATAAGAATGTGTGGGTACAACCAAATCTTTTCTCAGAAGAAAATTTTGCCCCAAAATGTTTTATTAGAAAATAGGATTAAAAGTTAGCAAACTTTTTATTGTTATAAGATAAAAATGAATAACATAAATCTGGAATGAAAAAGCAGAAAATAAAAATACAGGCAAACAATAAGGAAATTGAAAATAAAAACAACATAAAGATGATTAAGGATATAAAAACACAGTGAAAAAAATACATTTTGGAAAACTTTTGAGTAAATCATGAATAAAAAGAAAAAAGTGACAAAGAGCAATAGACAATCTTAAGCCCCAAAACTACCATCAAGAAAGAAAGGAAATGTAAAAAAATAAAGATAAGGTTTAGAAATATTAGAAAATACTATGATTGCACAGTTCTAATATATTAAAAAGCCTACTTGGTATTAGTAATTGTAAAAGAAATATATAAATTGTCAAGTTTGATCTAAAAATAAGAAACCATGTAGAAATCAAATGATGAAAAAAATACATCAAGGCACATTCTCATTAAAGATCAATGAGATCTAGGTGGTTTCATAGGTGAGTTTGAGCAAATATTCCCTAAATCATATAAACTTTATCTTAGAAAACATGCTTCAGATCACAGAAAAAAGGATGAAAGACTAATTGATTTACTTTATGGCCCTGGCACAATTCTGTACCAGAACTAGCAAGAGCACTATTGCAGAAAAGTAAATCATAGTTCTTAGGAGCCAAGACATCCAACTCTTAATAATGTATCATTAAATAAACATCATTGATGATTTTTAATATATATATATTGAATAAATGTAACTTATCTTCATAAATTTCTTAATAAATATAAATAATAAGATATCTTCTTTATTTGATAAATGACTTCTACCACAAACCAAAATAAAATGTTATGCATAATTAAGATGCAATTTTTACTACTGCTAAGCTCAAAACAAGCATGTTCAATAGACTGGAGTTCTTTTTAAATTTTCAGTATGCTTCTTAAATATATTGACAACATATGAACATTTGATAGCAAATCTGGACAAAGTAACAATGAGACAGTGAAGGGCTGTTAACATTAGGCAATAAACAAGAATCTTAGATTTTGGCTTGGGAAAAGCATGTTCATTGACATCCTATTTTTAGAGACTATCTCAGTTTCCCATTGAACAAATCTAAGCATAATATTAGACATCAAGTTGTTACAAGTTGCACAATGAAGAGATATAGTTAATTTTACAAGGAGAGCGCTCCGTGGCTAATTAATATGAATGTGAGATATAAGCAAATGCAATGGCTGAGGAAATGAAGACTAGACATAAACATATGTTGGACTAAGTCCTTATTTAAGTAGATTGGACCTGGAACATGGAAATCCAACCCTGTACTAGAAAGGAACAGAAGATGTCAGATGCTGTTGCAGAAATCTAGGTCTTTCAAAGCCTAGTAGGTAGAGTGGTATGAAGAAGGCAAGGCTGAGATATGTAAATAAATAACGAGGCCAGGAAGCTTTAATTCAATTTTAGGTAAATCTAACAAGGGGGAAAGCCTACTCAAATCAAGGCAAAGGACTAATAAATTTTCCAGATATATAATTCTTTAAGAATGGTAAATTTTAATCTAATGGCTCTCTGGGTACCCTGATTTGTCATGTGTTTTCTAAAATAGGACAAAATATTTTACAGATATTATACTGATGTTTTTGTATCCCAGTTTCAAAGCTTGTATCCTTACAGTTTTTTAACTTCAGTGCTGGCCCATAAACGTTTGTATCTTGGGAAATAAGCAATCCTACTACCAGAACTATGAGGCCATTGATTAATTTTGAGAATTCAAGCTGACTTTCTCAGACAATTTAGGAAGCCCAAAACATATAAAATCTAAATTTCACAGACTTTTTTTTTTAAATCTTCTTTTAATATATCAAGCCAGGGAATTGAGAGATTACATCAGGGGTTGAAAGCATTTATAAGGGCCAGTTAGTAAATACTTCAGGCTTTGCAGGCCTTATAGTTTCCTATGCAGATACTACGCTCCAGACTAAAAACAGCAATAGATAATACATAAACAAATGGTGTGTTTATATGCTAATAAAACTTTGTTTACAAAAATGTAGCCATCTTCGGTCCATGAATCATAGATTTTTTTCTATATGGGCATAGATTTTTTTCTATATTTTTTCCTAAAGATACAGTTATCTTCTGCCAAACTCAGTTACCTGAAATATACAGAAAGCCAGAAATGAAGCCACGCTTCCCAGTTCTCGCAGACTTCTGCATCTTTGTGTATATCATATTCTGGTTTTAGAGCAGATAAAATTATCTCAAGATTCTGTTTACTATTTCTTCTTAAAGCCTGCAGTGTAGAAAGAACCCTAAGCAACAGAGCAATGTTTCTTTTTCGGACCTCTCATGATACCTTTTTAACTCTCCACGGCTGAAAGATTCTGTAAGCAGAAAATACTCTCAGCCTTAAACATCTCTAAATCTTGTCTACTACTTGATAAAACTCCAAGAGGAAATGATTAATATAAGAGATAGAATCAATAAATAATTTCTAGATTAAGTACAGTGAAAACTAAAGACTATTAAAAGAAAGAATATCTATAATTTTCCTGACCTAAGGAAAGATCATGCACTTGTGGTCATTAAACTGTTGCTACTATTGAGACAAAACAATATTTTTATTGAATTTATTGAAGTGAGGGTAAAAAACTAGAAGACAATAAACTCCATTCCTCTACAATAAGTCAGAGAAAACAATATAGTGGAAACGCAATGAGTAATGAAGATTCAACAAATCCTATTTTTAAAAACCTGGGAAGTCTTGATATTGAAATCTTACAAAAAAGAAAATGATTGCCTAAGAAAAAAAATAAGGTAAAAATGAAGAGTGGAAGGGAAGAATAATCTCTTAGGAAGTGAAGGTGACTATAGTATTACTGCTAGGTTATCTTAAGAGTAAGTGTGTATTGCTTTTTAAACTAGGGAGAAAAAAACTATAATAATGTAAATAAGATTACAAAAACTGATCAAATATGACTGAGTCACAACTCCCTGTCTTTAATTTTAGTCATTATTATGGGTACATAGTGGCATCCAATTTATGATTTTAATTTACTTGTCACTAATTACTAATAATTTAAAGCATTTTTTCTCATGTTTAGAAATCATCTATGTATCTTTTATCAAGTGTCTATTCAATTCTTTTGCTGACATTTTAACTGGTTTCTATGGTTTTTAAAATAATTTTTGAATTGTGAAACACAAACATTTATATACACACATACACACTCATATAAGAAATATTTTATTTCAGAGTAAAATTGTCTTTGTTTTCTTAATATATTTTAATGAACTAAAATATTTAACGTAGATAAACTCCAGTTTATCAATTTTTTAAATAGTCCTTAAAAAACAACAAAATCCTTTAGTAGAGCATAAGGAATATGCCTTACTAAAAAGTCATGCAAATATTTGATTACTTTTTCTTCTAAATAGATGTTTTGGCTTTATATTACCATTTATGAGGCACTCAAATTTATTTTTAGGTGGTATGAGGTAGAAGTAAAAGACATGTTTTTTCCCATATTGATACATAATTGTTCCAATAATATTTGCAAAAGATGGTGCTTTTTTCTATTTAATTGCTTTTATATGTTTCAATTTTTTAACCAACTTAACCAACATCATATGGTCTTTAAATTTAGAAAACTGTTATTAACAATTGACAGTAAGTCTTAAAATGAGAGACTTTTTCTAAATGCTTACCACGTTTTATACATGTGGTAGGTATTGTAAATATTTGTTTTTTTCTCATAAATTAGAATTAGACTTTAACAACAAAAAATGCTTGTTGTGATTTGAGATTGTGTTAAATCTCAATATTAATTGTGGAATTTAACATTTTAACAAGGTTAAGTCTTTCACTCCACGAACAATTCTATTTCTTTTAAAGTTTCCTTAGTTTGTTTCAAAAATATTTTGTAATTTTCATCTTGAACATCTTATGTTAAAATAATTCCTAGATATAAATTTTAAATGCTATTACAAATAATATTTTCATAATTTGTTTTTCCAAATATTTATTAATATTTTATAGAAATATATTGTGGTACATTTGATTTATATACTTTGGTCTTATTAAATTCATTTTAACTTCTCTGTGTATTTCTTAGGAATATCTGTTTAAATTATGCCATTTTAAATAAAGACAATTCTATGCCCCTTTTTCTGTTTTTCTTATCTTCCTCTTTTCCTTTTCTACTGCAAAAGACCTTTAGTACAGTATCAATTATTAATGGTGATTCTATTTTCCAATCTTATGGAAAACCATTGAGCATCTCATCATTAAGTATGCTTTTAGGTTTTCATAGATATCTTTATACAGATTAGGAGTTTCTTTCTGTTTCATATTTATTGAGAGGTATTTTTTCTCTCTTATAGTATAAAAATTTTTTTGGCATTAATTTTAAGACTATTACAAAATTTTTAGGTGTTCTATCAATATGGTGAAATAGATGGATTGAATTCTAATAGCATTATTAAAGTATACATAGCATGATAAAGCTTATATATTTAGGGTATACAATGTGATACAATATATACTGTTTTTAATCTGGTTCTTTTATCCAGAAAAAGAGTATTTTCAGATTCATCTATGTTGCCACATATATCAATAATTACTTTCTGCATATTATTGTGCAAAATGTCATTAAATTTTAACAAATTTTCTAAAAATAAACATATATCTTCAATACAGCTTGTAATCTATAATTGACTTATATTGTAAAATGTTGACATAAGATATCCTTCTTGGTATTTATTAAACTTTTATATGAGTAGGGTAATAATTTTAATTGAATTTGGAAAATTGCTATTAAAAATGTTCAATTTTTTTATGACCCTTTCTTTTCTACTCTCTTTGTGGGATTCTTATTTTTCATGTAGTACACCTCTTGATATTATTAGACATGTCTGTGAGTCTGTTCAGTTTTTATCTCTTTCTTGTGTTAGCCTGCTCAGTGGACTCTCTTTCTTTATGCCAGTGTAACAGTTTTCTGTATCCCAAGTTCTTGTCCAGCATCCTGGAAAAATCAGGTCACACACAGACTTGAAAGAGGAATGCAAGTGTTTTATTGGGTGGTGGAGGTGGCTCTCAGCAGGATGGATGTGGAGCTGGAAGTGGGATGGAGTGGGAAGACGGTCTTCTTTTGGAGTTTGGCCATCTCGCTACCAATCTGCTTTCTGTTGGTCTCCAGCCAAATTCTCAGCATTCAGATGTTCCTTCTTTTCTCTCCTCTGCTGTTCCATTCTGCTGTTTGTCTGCTCATCTCCTTGTCTCCTCATTTCCTTGTCTGCTCATTTGCTTCTGTAGCCTGTGGTTTGAGGTTTATGTGGGTACAGGATGAAGGCGTGGTAGACCAAAAGGCAACTTTTGGGCAAGAAAACATAAATGCCTGTTATTATTTAGGGCCATGGGCATCCAGGCATGAAGGTGGGGCCTTTGCCGGAAAACTGCCGTCTTCTACCCAGTATTTCCCCATCTCCTATCTGTATCATTTAACAGAAATTTATAAAATGTGAAACAATGTAAATACTACGAACAAAATATGTAAGTAAATATGCAAATTTAAAATTTTAGGTGGATATGATCACAAGGAGGCTCGGATAAACTTCAACAGAATTACATCACTGTTCAATTTTAATTAAAAAAATCAACAGGCTCAGATAATCTGTTTGCAGCATTTCACTCTAGCTCTGTATCCACAAATTTATTTCATCTATCAACTTCCTTTTTGTGAAAGCAAACATGAATTGATTTATCTCGTATGCAGCAGTTTTTTATGAGAATCTCTTACAGGTGTTGTGGGTAGGTATGGACTTTCTCATTAGTAGGACCAAACAGATCAACTACTTTGCTATATGCTACAGAATAAGAATATAAAAGCAGGAAATGAAACATCATAGTAGTTTTCACACATCATGAAATATTTGGAAAAAGCTACTAAAAATAGTCATTTGCATATTTAAGGAGAGTAGTAAGTACACATATGTGTGAAAATGGACTAAACTAGCAGTTTGCTATTAGGAGAGCTCAGATTCTTACTTAAATAATACAGTATATAAAAACGGTTTCAGTTGCCTATCAGTATACAATACTGACATATTAGAGCTCACCAGTGTTTAATAGCAGAGGTATTTGTATTTGTTTCATGTGAGTCTTTTGGGTTTCAGATGAAGTTACTAAAGCAGTTTCCAATACTAAACTTGTTCATACATGATGTATTCTTCCTTCCATAGGTTAAAAGCTTTAATCAATCTTTCCCCACTCCCAGTAAAAACAATTTTAAGAACAATAGGCTAAATTCCCATTATCTATATTAGTAATAAAGCCTTTCTCTAAAACAAGAAGAACTCAAAAAGTTTCATTTTAAAAATGCTATATATGCAAATATAATATTTATACTTAAAAATTTATAAATAGGAAGAAAAATTGGTCTAGGAAGGAAACAAACTGTGGCAAAGACTTGGTGTTAATAAGCAAAATAAAATAGATTTCTAATCTGACATTTGCTTTCCCATGCATTGACATAACTACAGGGGAATATTTATTTTGAACATACTAAGGAAAAAGCTTTTATTTGTTATTAATAATCTAAAAAATTATCTTTAATACACTTGGAGTCGTAAGGAAATATAGCAACAAGGTTTTAACTTTAATTTATTCCTCTCATTTTAAAAATTTCCCTGAAGAATAGTTGTACTCATCATTGTTGCTTAACTGTTTTAACACTTAGCAAATTAGGGTCCTAACCTATTGCTGGCTTCTCTGCTTAACTCAGAGATTTAAAAATTCATATTTTTTTCCTGCTTTGATTTCTCTGACTGCTAGCTTTACCATTTTTCCTATACATTTCTCACTGCACGTTCAGAGTGGCAAATTTCTTGGAAGTATGAGAAATAAGTAAATGCTGTTAAAAGGATTACTTTGGTTTAGAAATTTCTCTTTTGCAGCAATTTATCCCATGATAATTTGTGCAAATCTGTGAAATAAGTAGTGACAGTGAGACTGAACTTTAGACAAACTTCTCAGTTTTCCTCACTGGAAATTATATTTTGAAAATTGAGTATTTTTAATCTGTTCATAGAATTTGTTACTCCACTGTAGTCATGGAAATCTCATAGGCAGCATACATTTAATCTGTCTTCCTTTTATTAGTTTATTCAAATGAAAAATTCTGCTGGGAAAGGAAATTGTGACTAGTTCTCTGGAGGCAAACCAAAGAGGTGAGAAATAAGAAAATTGATCATTAAAGGTAAAAGAAAAATCAAATGCCTTTAATTTCTTAATTGTAAAATAGAGCTCTGATAAAGCCAGCTGGTGACAAAAGTATCTTTTTGTTCACTGAGTACCTCATAGGCAGATGATTATTTTTATAAACCTAGAGGTTTTGTTGTTAAATATTGGCAAGGTTGCATTTTAGCTAATGTATTTTCTTTTCTGCCATCCTTTTGGTTTTGCTACAGATCTTCTATAACATGTCCTTCTAATTCCTTATAAAAGCCTTCTATTTAGATATTAGTCATTAATGCGAGAATCCTTAATTCATTCAACTAAATCTTAAAGAAGCTGTAATCATTTACTAGTAGGTATTTTTAGGACAAATAACAGTTTACCAATTGTATGTCTCACAATAAGCTACAAAACAGATTTGTATATGTCTACCAAAGAGTTTTGAGCTATAGAAAAATTACTCTGATATGTTATGTATGTTATTTTATGTTATGTTATTGGAAATATGTTATACCACATGGGTGTATAATTTTGGAACTTAGAAGAGCATTCGATATGTTAGAGCAGTGTCTAATACAGCTGAGGGTGAAAACAGAAGTAGTAGTATTTGTAGATTTCTCAGTGAAGAGAGAAGGCAGAAAGAGAGAAGAAAGAAAAGCTGTTACCATTTTGAATTTTACGATTGGATTAAATTCAACAGTTAAATAAATTTGAAATAGTGATTTATTTATGGTGGCTCAGTTCTAGGAGTAACCTGTTCTTCATAATTTAACCTAAATCGTACTTAACTCTCTCACATCCTTTCTACTTGTCCAAGAAAAAAAATCTATTATTAACTAATCATTGTTCATTAGTTAATACAATAAAACCTATGTAAGTAAAACAAATTTTTAATGTTTGAGAAATGTACAAAAGAAAGAAATTGAAAGTTGAATGTATTTAGAATCTTATTTCATTCCAAGAGAAAAGAAGGGTAAGTTGATTAATAATTATGATTCCTATAAGAACACACCTAAAAGGCTCCAGTCCCAAAATATAATAGAAGATTAAATTGAAGCTATTAAATTAATTAATATAGCCATTATAAAAAACAGTATGGAGGTGTCTTTGAAAAATAAAAACATAACCATGAAAATTAAATCAATGGCCTTATGATCCAGAAATCCCATTATTGGATATATAATCAAAGAAAATGAAATCAGTATCTTGAAGAGATAGCTGCATATTTATTGTAATATTATTCACAATAGCCAAAATATGTAATCAACATAATGTTCATCTACAGATGAATGAATACAGAACAATGAAATACTGTTCAGCCACAAAACAGAATAAAATCCTGTCATTTGTGGTAACATGGATGAATCTGGAGGATATTATATTAAGTGAAATAAGCCACACATAGAAAGACAAACCCTGCCTGATCTCACTCATGTGGACTCTAAAAAAAGTTGATTTCATAAAATTAGAGAGTACAATAACTGTTACCAGAGGCTGAGGAGGGTAAGGGAGGTGAAGGGGAAGGAAATATATGTCAACAGCTATAAAATTACAGTTAGGAAGAATAAGTTCTAGTGTTCCATTACACAGTAGGATGGTTATTGCAAATAATATAGTGTGCATTTCAAGATAAATAGAAGATTTTGAATATTATCACCACAAAGAAATGATAAATGTTTAAAGTGGTTAAAGATTGTCACAGTAATTATCCTGATTTGATCATTACAAAATGTATATATGCACTGAAACATCACATTGTACCTCAATTATATGTCAACTATAAATTTAAAAATTATGTGTTTACTATTATTATGTGTCAAATACAAATCAAAAAAGTAATTAATGAAAATGAAAACCATATATTATAATCATTCTGGATATAATACCTGTGCTGATTCATTTATGGAATTTACTCTGATTTATAATATCTAATTAAACTAATGAGAAATTATCCACTCTCCTTTTTACAACTCTCAACATTTTCTCAAAAATGACATTTGTTCCTAATATTCTGTATTAGTTCTGTGTGATTTTTCTAAGCTACTTAATTTTACTTTTACCTTTTGTAATGTTGTTTTACTATATTTTTCCTTAGATCAAGTAATTGAAACACATGGTTGTTGGTAATTCCACATAAGGGAATTAAAGTCAAATTATATTTTATTAAGAATTTAAGATTCTTTTTACCCACTTTCTTTTTCTAGAACAAAATTTCTAGGTCAGTTTTATGTCCGTGTAATTTTTATTTATAGTAAACATACCTCCAGTGAAATGTTTCAGATAGATAACTTTGCACAGCAAGCTACCACTCTATTCAAATAAACCATACTTCACTTGTGGAATGATTTTCATTTTATGTAGTTTGTGTAGGCCTCTGATTGTAATATAAAGGAGTTGATGAAAGGCTATTGTTTAATGCTGTTGTAATAGAAATTGTATTATTGGATGGGTTTAAATTTTAAATTTTCATTTATTTTTAGGAATATTGGCTTTCCAATAATGAATCTTACAAATAAACACTTTACTTCATTATGCAGTCTTGTATTGGCAATGTAGTTTGAAAGAGAGGGAGGTGTTCTGTAATCTGTTACTTTCTTAATATGGTAAAATAGCTTTACTTGGATAACCCTAAGAAAAAGGGATTCATCCATGACAGTTATTTTCAATTACTCAGTATAATCTTTCATTTTCAATTATAATACCTTTTCTAACCTCATTTCTACAGATTGTCTTTTGATTAATTTTCTTCATATAGCCAAATATAAACCAGACTTTGTTTTCCTTTTATTTTATTGCTTTTTTTAAAAATTAATTTTCTATTTTATGTAATTACTTTTCTTATTAATGTGTCTTAAAAAATCCAGACACATATGTATTGGCTAGAGTCTTGGTTTCATGTTTTTACAAGGTTTCAGTAGGTATCTTTGCATATTTGAAATTACTAATAAATAGAAGAAAATTATATAAAGTCCTACCCAGATAGCAACCAAAAAAGCAATCACTTTTCTAACCCATTAAATATTGGACATTCATTACAACGTCTATATACATATTAAGAATGGAGCAATAAGATCACTTACATGTAAAGTTGAATTGCTTCATAAGTTTCCATTTATAATCTGTGCATTTATATGTTAAAATTTCAATATTCACAAAAGAGTGACTCCACATGCTTCAAAATCTTTGATGAGAACAGAAGAAAATTGAAAACTTCTTATTTCTTTTTCCCACACTGGGGGAAAAAAGGTATTGCAACACTGAAAAGTAAGGTTTTTATAACCTGTCATATCTTTTGCTTGATCAAAAGGCTATTATTTTATATGAAACATTAATGTTGTGAAAATATAGTTCAGAGATATTCCCTATACTGATTTGGTTCTAAGTATCTTTTCTGGGCACATAGAGAAAAATAACTTTCCTCAGTCACTTCTGGAGAAATCTCTATTTTGGTGAAAATATCAAATTAGGTGTTTCTGCTACTTTATCAGCTAGCATAGGATATCCATTACAATTTGTGAAATAATATTTTTGCAAACATGCAAGAAATAACTAGAGAGTACTTAGGAAAATCTCCAATCTGAGCATTCATTTGTTGTTCTGATCTGCATTATACTTATTTATTTCCAAAAAATACTGTAATATTACCTACAGTACTATTATATGGTCCCAAAAATATGACCCTAAAATACCTCTAATAAAATTATTTATCTCATAATGATAGTATGTTCTGGGGATCTATGATTTTGTTGATTTCCCATGATGCATGCAAGTAATATTTTTTTTACAGGAATGTCCCCCAAAACGTATTTTTGCAATATTGGAAGCTATTAAAGAAAAGAGCAGCAGTAGCTATAAGCCAAAACAAGAGGCCACTTCAGCAGATTGAACACTCAAATAAACATTTTCAGGTAGAAATTTCCATATTGAAGAAATAGCTCAGTGCTATTACTGACCTGGTTAGATACTGTATCAGATAAACCCAGGTTTAATCTGCAAAATCACCACTATCATCATGTGGACTAAATTGCCTTTTTCCTTTTTTTTTTCCTTGCCATTATATCAACTTAAATATTGGACACATAATTTTCCTCATATTATAGAGGTCAGGTAAAATTATCTATACTAGGAAAACTTTTAATTGCAGCTAGTCATTTTTCTAAAGAAGGAAAAACAAGATTTTCAAATAATTTGAGTATGTGACTCTGCCATTATGGGAAGGGAAAGTAAAGAATCATAACCATTTCTTGTAAGTCCTCTTATCTCCCAAAAATTACCCAAAATGAGCTCACTGATATCTGAAGTTATAAATTAGATGCTTACTCTTTTGCTTTTGGCTCAGTGCTTTGACTTTCATTTTCATTAAAATGCAAATATCCTAAGGATGGAGCTTACTATTTTATTCACTCATTTAAGGCTTCCTGTAAACAATGGGTATACAATCAATATTTGTTAATTCACACTGTCAGGTGATTTACTAACAGAGAAATGATTGATTTTTAGAGGAAAAGAGAGAAATAATCAATTTCTAATAAGGCACATAAGGCAGAAGGAGAAAATAAGTAAAACTGGGAAAGATGCTCATAAACACAACTTAACTTATTTCACAAATTTAATCTTGATTCCAGAGAAAATGGAATAACATAGGTTCTGTATGACAGTATACTTTGTGATAAAAATGAGTATCAGACATGGTTAATACTAGAATATATTTTTTATATATTGGTTACTAAACATTTTGAATGCAATATAAGAAGTCACTTTTTTGTTGGACAAATATAGGAGTTTATAGGCATACCTAGACTGATAATCTCTATCACTCATGGGATCCAGAACAATTCCAACACCTAAAGAATGCTTTGCATTCAGACTCTTTTCCTCACCCATCCAGTGCAACCACTCATCTGTTCTATGATCTTGTTTTTATCTTTTTCCACTTAGAGATAAGTGGGATCATGCAGTATGTAAAACATTTTCAGATTGGCCCTTTTCATTTTAGCACAATGCAGTTGAGATTTATCTGTGTATACATATTTTTTCCTTTTTATTGTTGAATAGTATATCATCATGCAATGTTAAAGAATGTAGTACACATGACATGTTAAAATCAGTAGGAAAGACTTGATTCCAGAAGAGCCCATTACGACACATACAGGAAAAACTGCAATGAGATATTGTAGTAGGGAAGAAAGATTGGTCTTGGCTCTGAATATAGGAAGGATAAGTGGAGATGTATAGTCAAAGAGCAGAAATGAGGTCGGTGGATGGAAAATTACTAAGAGCAAACAATGGGGGTAGGGAGAATTCTGGCTAAATCAGCTTGCCAGGATTCTTGCTGAAAGTAGATGAGAATGAGTAGATATCAAGGATGAGGGATTGGGAATTTGAGCAGACATTAAAAATGGTCAGTTACCAACAGTGAGGGATTTTTGCTAAACTGACCAAGCATGATTCTTGCTGAAACTGGACTAAACAAATAGAGGCACTGGGCTATTTAAGAACAGATACCTGGATTGGAGCATCTTCAGAAGTAGAATTCTGAGGAGGCTGACAGATGTTCTGCTCAATGGAAAGGGTCTTTGTCAGTAGATGTTCCAAAGTCTGTTTATCCATTCAGCCATTGAAGGACATCTAGACATACAATTTTTAGCAATAATGGATAATACTACTATGAATACTTGTTTAAAGGATTTTGTGTACATGTAATTTTCATTTATCTAGGATAAATAGCTAGAAGTAGAATTGCTAGGTAAATTATTTTGTAAGTCAATGTTATCAATTGATTATCAGTGTCTATGTGAATAATCTAAAGATGAAGAAACATAATATTAATTCATATATAAAAAGCACTTTACACAATTTAATATTTATTTATTATCCAAACTCTTGGTGAATTAGAAGTCTCTCATTACATCAGAATCTACTAAGTGTAGCCTAAATTTTATAAGAAGACATGGGTAGCTCTCTGGAGATTATGTATTTTCACTCATATTTTTATTTTTTCCCATGTATCCAGATATGCATCCAGTAGTTTAGATTCAAATATTTTTATAATACATGTTATAAGTTAATATACAAATGAAGGGGTATTAAGAGAATATTGGTTCTTGTTCAGTTATTCCCAGGCTTTGCTGACTTGGGATATATCTTTAAAAAAGACAAAACAAGAAGAAATTGAATTTGACATTTTGAGTTACATAATGAAATAGACTTTTGATCTATCTCTTTTCAAAAGAATATATGTTTTGCCTGTTTAGAAAGTCAGAGCTAGGATGATGCTCTATTTAGTTAGCTGTGTGACTCCAGGCTCCTACTCTACGAAACCCTCAAATTCAGCACCCAGCTACATAGTACTGAAAATATAAAACTCTAAATATTTGGTAGTTTAAACAGAAAAAAAAGTCACAATAGAATGCTACTTAGAATTAGGATATTCATTTCAACCATTCACTTAACAAATATTACTGATCATCTAGTGTGTGGCAAGAATATCATAAGGACTAGCATATTGTTTTCTGAATATAAGCCATTTGATATTACTTTCCCCAATTACTTAAGTCTTTCAACACCATTGTTATGCTTATTATAGAATACATTTATTATATACACCTACTATAGAATAAGTGAATTAAATATGTGTTAGTTCCATAATATTTTTAAAAATGCAGTTGAATTTGCTAACCAATAAGTATATATTAGAGATTTTTTGTACTATGCCATTTTTCTTCTTCATTAATATACACTCAGTTTCACTCCTATCATTCATTGTTCTGCTTTATATTAAAGAAATCTTGAATTCTGAACACTTAATAACTGAATTTTCTAGACTCTCCTACCAAATGACTCTCCTACCAACTGAAAATCTAGTCAGTGTTAGCCAGTGGGAGAATTTATTTATTTATTTATTTATTTATTAACTTTATTTTAAAATAATATTTTTACAGTAATTTGCAAAAGAGAGCATGAAGAAGCCCAGTGTAGTCTTTATGCAATTTCTTCCAATTATATCCCCTTACATAATTCTGGTACAATATCAAAACCAGGTATTTGACATTTGTAAAATATGTATATATCTCCATTTCATTTTATCACATATGTAGATTTATTCAACAATCACAGGAGGAAAATAAAATATAATTTCATCACCATCAAGATCACCCTCATTTTACCTGTGTGTAGTCCTTCCCTGCTCACCCCTTCCCCTACCATCCCCAACCCCCACAATTATGAATATGTCTGTCATATCTATCATTTTGTCATTTCAAGAATAGTATCTTAATGGAATTGTGCATTGTGTGACATTTTAGGGTTTGTTACTTCACTCAGCATAAAGCCCTTAAAATCATTGCTAGGATTTTGAGGGGAAGGATTAACTTCAGTGTCTTTGGTGTTTCAGCAGCAGTATCAATGTGTGATTGCCAGCAGCTGCTGGCTACAGGGGGCTTTCAGCAGCTCTGAAGGCTGGAAGAGAGGGCATTTGCAGGCCAGAAGCCTTTGGAGGTTTTGACGCTGGCAGTTTCCAGCAGGGTTAGTGTCACATGCACCTTGAATTCGGGAAACACCATCTTCCTCTGTTTTTTCTTTTTTTCTTTCTTTCTCTCTCTCTCTTTTTTTTTTTTTTTTGAGACAGAGTCTTGCTTTGTCGCCAGGCGCCAGGCTGGAGTGCAGTGGCATGATCTTGGCTCACTGCAATCTCCACCTTCCGTGTTCAAGCAATTCTCCTGCCTCAGCCTCCCGAGTAGCTGGGACTACAGGCGCGCGCCACCACGCCCAGCTAATTGTTGTGTTTTTTAGTAGAGACGGGGTTTTACCATGTTGGCCAGGATGGTCTCAATCTCTTGACCCCGTGATCCACCCGCCTCAGCCTCCCAAAGTGCTGGGATTACAGGCGTGAGCCACTGCGCCCATTCCTCTGTTTTTTCTAGCCGTCTTGGATGGGAGAAATATCTTGAAATTATCTTAGTTGAATGCCTCCCTTTTTCTCCTTCTAACTTTCTAACACCTTTGTAACCAGCATTTAGTATCTTTTGTATGAATTATCTAGCATAACTTCTCTTTTGCTGGGGACCCTGATGAGCATCATCAAACAGTACTGATCTCAAGGAGCTAACCAGATACAGTACTGTAAAAACATACTGATGGTATCCATACTGTTGCTAATATTAATAATAAAATAGTTGTTTTTATTGGGAATATATTTTATGCTATAATAGCTACCTTCATAGCTTGCACCTTGTATAATAGCTACCTTTCACACAGCTTGCACACATAAGAGGCAATGAAAAAAATGAAGAGGAGTAATGTTACGCCAGCTTTAAACATAGCCTTTGGTAATTGTAAAAAAAAGCATTTTCCATGTGAATTTGATGAATAAAAAATTAAAGTCAATGCTCTGAGTCAATTCTTTTGCAGTGAATCTGTCTCACGTGACAACTCACTTAGAAGTCCAATGGCCATCCAACTGTCAATATGGTTAAGTTTTTGACATTTAATGATGGAAGCAAAACATGCTGCCAATAAAATGGCCTGGTGCTATAGTGCTCACATTGTCAAACACTGCCCTGTCAGGAATTTCAGACGCCAAGTCCAATTCAATATTCTTTAACTTGTGAAAATACTTTTGGCACTATACTTTATGTGTGCTGAAAAGTCATTCTCAATATGAATAGTTTGGTGGTGTCATTTGCAGCCTTGTGCAGCTGGCAACTTTTGTTTCCTACACAGCTTAGAATGACAATGATGCCAGTGGCCTAGTTTAATAATTGATTACGTTTTTGAAAGAAACTTTCTGTTTTGCTTTGAATTGCTACATTTTTTTACAAAGCCTTCTCTGAAACAAAGAAAACTGCATAAAATGTCCCCTAATTTAATAAAAAACAAAGCTTTTATTCCTCTGAAAAAAATCCATGTTTCTTAATAACCTTTGGTTATCTAAATCTTATTAATCAGTTACTGTGATTATCACTTAATAATTTCTTCATAAATATTAAGTGATAACTCTAACCTAGACGGAGTTCTTTCTAATGGTAATTGTACTTCATAATAATTATATCATATATTTTGTATTTATAATTCACTAATTTTATATCATTTTGTTTTTGAAATTGGTTAAATAATATTGAATATGTATATTTCATATTCTAACCATGTGTATGTTTCTTAAAGACAATTATAAATATATTGGTATTTGTGTACACAAACTCTTGCACTAATAAAATCTTACACTAACTTGTATCTTTCTGTGTTTGAATACTCATAATTACAAAATTAATAGTGGATTGAGAAAGCATTCCCTCTTGGACTAGAGAATTATGCAACATCAGAATATCCAAGCTTCTTTGATCATGGGTTCCATCTGGTTTACGTGCTCTCTTTGCTTTGTTAGCTAGTGATTAAACTGGATGATATTTATTCAACAAATACTGATTCTGTACTAATCCCCAGGAGGAAACAAAGTAATCAAGGTGACAAAGAAGGTCCCTACCCTCATAAAACTTTGATTCAAAAGACATATATATATAAGAAAATATTGAATAAAAAGATAATTATTTTCTTATTTTAAATCTTAAAAATATACTTATTTTAAACAATATATTTTATATAAAAATAAAATTTCTTATGAAAATAATGTCAAAGTGAGTCACAGAAGTATAATGATTTTAGAAAGAGTGATTTAAAATAAGTTAATAAGTATATCCTCTTTAGAAGATGTAATATTTAAGCTCACAACTGAATTAATTTTTAGATAACCAGTCCATTACCAGCACAAAGTCCTGGAGAAAGGAATATGCTTGATTGACTTGGAAAAGGCAAGTGGGCAGTGTGTGTGTGTGTGTGTGTGTGTGTGTGTGTGTGTGTGTGTGTGTGTGTTTTGTCTGTTTTTTGAGTTAGAGTCAGTAGTTTGTATTTTATACCAAAAGCAATATGATTTTTTTTTGTTTTGTATAAGAAAGTAATCTTTTCTTATTTAAATTTATAATAAAGGATTTGGGTGTTGTGTTGTGAAAAAAAATTTGAAGGTGGCAAAATGAAGAATTCTGTAGTCCAGGAAAGAAGCAATGGTTGTTTAGGATGGTACCAATGAATATAAAGAGAAACAGGCTTCTAAAAATATTTCCTGATGGTAAGGGATAAGGAGTGGGTGTTAATAAATACTTTAGGTAAACCCAGTGGGAAAGCTCCTCAACAATATTCAGAAAATTTAAATTTGTGTCAAGCTTTACTAATTATAACTCAAATCTTGCTTAATTAAATCCTCTCAACAGTTATACGAAATAATTATTCTTATCCTACTCTGTAGATGAATTCTCTGAACTTCAAGAATATTAAGCCAATGCTTGAAGATCATAGAAATTTCTTTAAGGCAGAGTTAGTAATATAAGATCAAATTTCAAAACCTATGTTGAAAATGCAGTAGACATACTAGCAAACACAATTTGGATCAAGTGAGTTGCAGCTACAGATTACTGAGATGGGAGATGTTTTTAACATTTAAGTTGCTTCTAACTATGTGTAACTGAAATAAAATTTTTGTGCTTTATGATATAAATTAGCAAAAAAATCCATTTTTTAAAAAACAAACCTTTATAAAATCATTTCATATGGATTTTTTTAACATAGAATCTTTAAATTTTTTTAAATGACCAGAAAAATTCATTCTTCATCATGACATAATTTAACGCTATGAGGATTTGCATTTAACATAAAATGTTAAGCAAGAGATTAATTAGCAAGTTAACCTTGGATAGTATTGATAATATTATTTTTATGTTAGTTATTAATTATTAAGTACTTATTAAGCACTAGTTACTTTCTGTAGTTCTTGCATTTAATTTTTTAAATTATACTATTAGATAGAAAATATATATTTTTCAATGAGGATGTTAAGGCAAAAGCTCAGGTAACTGGTTAAGATCACAAGTTATACTCTGATTAACTGAGATGTGATTCCCAAATATATTTACTTCTTATTCATAATAAATACATTTTAAGGACATACTAATATTTCAGCATTTATCTATATACTGTAGAAAGAGTTACAGTGGTTAGATTTGTATTTGTTTTGAGTTGTCTAAAAATACATTTTTGTATATGCTTAATTACAGAAATATACACAGACCCTATTTAATAATACATGTGGAATTATGTCTAATAGTGCTTCTTGTTTGTGGAATACAGAAAACCTAAAACTTTTTACATGTATAGTCATACAACAACAAAACTTAGTATCCAGAGCTATAAATGTTAATTAAATTACTCATTGAAAGTATATTTTGAAAATTGCACAAATTCTAAATGCACAACTCAACAAATTTTTCCCAAGTTAATATAATCCTGTGACTGCTGCCCATGTCAAAAAATGAAATACTGCTATCAAACTGGAAAACTCTTTCTTCCCTGCCTCCCTTTCAATATCAATATCTTCACTTGCATAATTTATGGTTAGTTTTGCTTATTCTGGGCCTCTACATAAACATAACCATTTAGCATTCATTATTTTGTTATGGCTTATTTCACCCAACATTGTGTTTGTGAGACCGTTCAAGTAGTGCATATTTATTTAGTTCATTCTCATAAAAGGTTTCTTAAACATGTGGCAATTCAAGCTCATATTCTACTTTTGTTAACCATTTAGGTTGTGTCCAGTTTGGACCTGCTACAAATAATTTTCTATATGGCAACCCAATTGACAAAAACAACATTTATAAAACAGTTTATTTCTACTGTTCTGCGCGTCATCTTTGCATGAATGAAATATCTACACAAGGCATTTCAGGCTCACCATTCCATCTGATCGGTCTATTTTTTTTTAACCTTTCATGAATACTACACTGTCATAATAACTTCTCTTTTATATTAAGTCTTGATATTCAGTAGAATAACTTTCTACCTTTTCCCCCTTTCCGTTAAAAGATACACTATTCTTGGCCTTTGGGTTTCTAATAATTTAGATGTTATTCAATTTTAGTAAAAGGAACACAAACATTTGTTTGGGTGTTTTCTAATAATTGGGTTTCTAATAATTTGAATTTCTAATAGTTTAGACGTTTGCCAATTTTAATGAAAGTTATGCATACATCTGTTCAGGTGTTCCTTGATTCTATAGATCAATATTAAAGAATGGTTATCAGCCGAGCACGGTGGTTCATGCCTGTAATTCCAGCACTTTGGGAGGCCAAGGTTCACGGATTACCTGAGGTCAGGAGTTTGAGACCTGCCTGACTAATATGGTGAAACCCTGTATCTACTAGGGTAGATTTTTAGTAGATTTTTGTATCTACTAAAAATACAAAATCAGCCAGGATGGTGGCACATGAGTGTAATCCCATCTACTTGGGAGACTGAGGCAGGAGAATTGCTTGAACCCAAAAGGCAGAAGTTACAGTGAGCCAAGATCGTGCCATTGCACTCCAGCCTGGGCAACAAGAGTGAAACTCTATCTCAAAAAATAAAAAGAGAGAACTGTTATTTTTCCAATACTAAGTCGTTGAATCTATAGATGTGGCATATTTCCCTGTGTGTTTAATTCTTTAAAACAAATGTCTTCAATATTTTATATTTTCACATCTTATCCTTATTTACATATTTCTAGGTATTTGATCTTTTAATGCTGTTCCAAATGGGGTGTGTGTGTGTGTGTGTGCGCGCGCGCATGCATGCATGTGTGTTTTTGTTTGGTTAGAACCTAGAAATGCAATCAAGATTTTATTGATCATATATCTAGAAATAGTGTGTAACTCATTTATTAGACCTAAAGATTAGCTTATAGGATGTTTGGATCATCTATATATAGAATCATCTAAACTATTCATTATGGCATTTTAATCTTTATTGATATTTTTTAGTGTGTTTTTCTCATTGTTGCACTGGCTCACACCACCAATACAATATCGAGTAGAAATAATGACAATAGGCTTTCATGTTCATTCCTATTCTTAGAGGAAATGATTTCAGAATTTCACCATGAAATTCGGAATTTCAGAATTTTGGTGTAATATTTTGCTATCTATAGAATAACACTTGCCTAGCATTTCTTGAATAAGGCAATTTTTGTGTGTTGTGCATTTTAGTGGTCAGTATGTTTAATTTGATTACATTTTGTTTGGATATTGCAACTATGCTTGTGATAACAAAATAGTTTTTAAGTGATGTCCTCATATTTTCATATCAAGGAAACACTGTCCTCAGAGACTTTATTATGAGGAATAGTGAATCTCTTCTCTGAAATGGTTCATGTAGGTTGGCTGTTTTTTATTTCTTCTATTTGAAATTGTTACCCACTCTAACGCTTTAAGTTTATCTTTGTGACTTCATTTTCAGGTCAAGATTCTGTTACATTAATATGTGATAGTTCAAATCGGAATATGCCTTTTTTCTTCTGTCATTTTTATAATTATGTTTTTATTCTTATATGAATTTTTATTTTTTTAATGTTGAAATTTCTTGGCATTAGTTTTTTGCAAGATTCCTTTTTGATTTTTTAAAATATCTCTAATATCCATAGTCATGTCCTTTATTTCTTATTGAGTCTATTGCATCTCCAGTTTTTGTCTCTGTCTTTCTCTCCCTCTCTCTATATTACTAGAATGTCACCAATTATTGCCTGTCTGTTCAAGACAATAATTTTTCTTAAGCATGTCTTTTATAAATTTATTATATTTTTCCTTTTTTTTATTCTCCATTCTTTTGTTCAGTTAAATTTTGTATCTTTTTTCTACTATTTTGAGATGGATTCCTACATAATCTATTTCCTGGCTTTCTTTTTTTTAAATATATCCATTTCAACCTAAAATAACTTTAGTTGCACCCCATAATTTGAATATATTATATACTTTTATACTATTTAGTAGAAAATATTTCCTAATTAGCATTATGACTTTTTTCTTGAGCTATGAACTATTTAGAAGAAAGCATTTGCATTCTTAAACATATGGTGGTTCTTAAGTTATATTTACTTATGCCTTTCTGTCTTCCATTGTTCTGAAATTAGAATAATTATGAAAGATTTAAATCTTTGAACTCTGTCAACATTTGCCTACTGGAATAACATATGGTAACATTTTATTAATGTTTCATGAGCACGTAATAAAAGATGTGTTTTCTGCAATTGTTGAAGTAGGCTTCTGTAGAAGAAATTGTATTGATTTTTGTATCAGTGTGTTCAAATATTTATATTCCCTCTCATTTTTGGTCTAATTGCCATACAAGCTACCGAAAAAGATATGTTAAATCTCCCAGTATAATTGTAGGTTTTTATATTTATCTATTTTGTTTTGTCAAACTTTATCCATTTTGATAGTATGATATTATATATGAATATAGATGTAAAACTATTTTTACTTTCTTGATTAAACAGTTTATCATAATGAAATCTCACTCTACCTTTACTCTTTGTATTTAAATTCAACTGTATCCAATATACCACTTTATCATTTTTTTTTTTAGATAATGTCTTACTTTGTTCAGGAAGCTATAATTAAATATCTTAAGACTGGGTAGTTTATAAATAACAGGAATTTATTTCTTACAGTTGGAGGGTGAACAGTATAAGATTAAAGTGCCAGCAGCTTTGGTGTCTGGTGAAGGCTTGCCATCTGCTGCATAGAAGGTATCTTTTGATGTACTCTTATGTGGCAGAAGAGGGGATGGAGCTAATTTAAATCTCTTTTATAAGGTCACTAATCACATTCATGAGAGTGGAGCTCTTAGGACTTCAACTCCCAAAGATACCACCTCTTAACAATAACACACTGTGAATTAGGTCCCTGTATATGAATTTTGCAAGGACACCAACATTCAGACTGTAGCAGGTAGTATTTGCAAGGTACTGGAGTTTCTGTTTTTATTTTTAAATGTTATTATTTTATATTATATATTTATCTTAATAAAACAAAATTAATTATCTTAAGTCTGATAATTTGTATCTGTTAATTGAACCATAAATTCCTATTTTATTTCATGTAATTTCTGATATTTTAAGGTTTAAATCTCCTTCTTATGTATTTATCTTAAATTCAACACTTGAACAATTGGACCTAATAGACCTCTACAGAACACCTCACAGCAATCACAGAATATACATTCTTCTCACTTGCATATAGAATGTATTCTGAGATCAAACACCCAGTTGTAAATCAAGCCTCAATAAATTTAAAAAAAAATGAAGTCATACCAAGCACACTCTTGAACCACATTGCAATAAGAATAGAAATCAATACAAAGATCTCTAAAAATTACACAAATACATGGGAGTTAGACAACTTACTCCTGAGTAACTCCTGGATGAACATAAAAATTAAGGCAGAAATTTAAAAATTCTTTGAAATTAATGAAGTAGGGATGAAATTTACTAAAATTTCTGGGATACAGCCAAAGTAGTGTTAAGAGGAAAGCTTATACGCCTAAATGCCTTCATTAAGAATATATAAAGATTTGAAATTAACAGTGTAACAGTACACCTAAAGAAAGTAAAGAGCAAACCAACCTCAAAGCTAGTAGTCGAAAAGAAATAATTAGAGAAGAACTTAGTGAAATTGCTATGCAAAAATCTGTACAAAAGAGCAATAAAACCAAGAATTTGTTCTTTGACAAAAGTAAATAAGATTTATAGATCCATAGCTAGATTAACAAAGAAAAAGAAAGATCCAAATATCTAAATAAGCACAATCAGGATCAACAAAGGTAACATTGCAATTGATCCAACAGAAATACAAAAGAGTCTCAGTGACTGCTGTGAACAACACTATACACACAAACTAGGATACTTAGAGGAAAAGGATAAATTTCTGGGAAGACAAAATCTCCCAAAACTGAATCAAGAAGAGAATGAAATCCTGAATAGACTAACTTCAACTTCTAAAATTGACTCAGTGACAAAGAACCCACCAACAAACCAAAAAAAAAAAAGAAAAGAAAAGAAAGCCCTGGACCATATGGAATCACAGTGTCTAATTCTACCAGACTTACAAAGAAGAACTGATATCAAGTATTTAAACATTTCAAAAAAAAAAAACTGAGGAATAATGACTGCTCCCTAATTTATGCTATGAAGCCAGCATCAGCCTGATAACAAAATCTGGCAAAGACACAATGAAAAAAGAAAATTTCAGACCAACATCTCTCAAGAACATAAAAATCCTCAACAAAATACCATCAAATCAAATCCAGCAGCATATCAAAAAGTTAATACAGCACAATCAAGTAGGAAAGTTGGCTGTATTGCTGGGATGCAAGCCTGGTTCAACAAATCCATAAATGTAATTCACCACATAAATAGGATCAAAGCAAAAACCATACGATCATCTCAATAGATGCAGAAAACATTTTTTATAAAATCCAACATCACTTTTAGATAAAAAACCTTCCAAAGAGTAGGCATTGAGGAAATATACCTCAAAATAGGAGCATTCTGACAGCCAATGTCATAACGAATTGGCAAAAGTTCACATCATTTCCCTTGAGAACTGAAGTAAGACAAGGATGTCCACTCAATTCACTCCTATTCAACATAGTACTGGAGATTGTTGACAGATCAATCAGGAAAGAGAAAAAATTAAAAGGTAACCAAATAGGAAAAGAAGGAGTCAAACTATCTCTTGTTGCTGCTAGAAATACTAAATACTTCTGTTGCCATTGCTTTGGTGTTTTAATCATGAAGTCCTTGCCTATGCCTATGTCCTGAATGGATTTTCTGCTAGAGTTTTTATGGTGTTAGGCCTCATGTTTCAATCTTTAATCCACCTAGAGTTAATTTTTGTATAAGGTGGAAAGAAGGATCCAGTTTCAGTTTTATGCACATGGCTAGCCAGTTTTTCCAGCACCATTGATTAAATAGGAAAACCTTTCCCCATTGCTTGTTTTTGTCAGGTTTGTCAAAGATCAGTTGGTTGTGGTTGTGTGGCATTCTTTCTGAGGCCTCTGTTCTGTTCCATTGGTCTATATCTCTGTTTTGGTACCAATACCATGCTGTTTTGATTGCAGTTGCCTTTTAATATTTTTTGTATTATGGTTGCATTTTGTCTCCAGCTTTTTTTTTTTTTTTTTTTTTTTTTTTTGCTTAGAATTGTCTTTGCTATGCGGGCTCTTTTTTGGTTTCATATGAAGTATAAGGTGTTTTTTTTTTCCAATTCTGTGAAGAAAGTCATTGGTAGTTTGATGGGGATAGCATTGAATCTATAAATTACTTTGAGCAGTATAGCCATTTTCAAACATTGATTCTTCCTAACCAGGAGCATGGAATGTTTTTCCATCTGTTTGTGACCTCTCTTATTTCCTCGAGCAGTGGTTTCTAGTTCTTCTTGAAGAGGTCCTTCACAGCTCTTGTTAGTTGTATTCCTAGGTATTTTATTCTCTTTGTAGCAATTGTGAATGGGAGTTTGTTCTTGATTTGTCTCTCTGCTTGTCTATTATTGGTGTATAGGAATGCTTGTGATTTTTGCACGTTGATTTTGTATCCTGTGACTTTGTTGAAGTTGCTTATCAACTTAAGGAGATTTTGGGCTGAGACAATGAGGTCTTCTAAGTATACAACCATGTCATCTGCAAATAGAGACAATTTGACTTCCTCTCCTCCTATTCAAATACCCTTTCTTTCTTTCTCTTGCCTGATGGTCCTAGCCAGAAATTCCAATACTATGTTGAATAGGAGTGGTGAGAGAGTGAATCCTTGTCTTGTGCCAGTTTTCAGAGGGAATGCTTCCAGTTTTTGCCCATTCAGCATGATATTGGCTGTGGGTTTGTCATAAATTGCTCTTATTATTTTGAGATACAATCTGTCGATACCTAGTTTATTGAGAGTTTTTAGCATAAAGGGCTGTTGAATTTTGTTGAAGGCCTTCTTTGTATCTATTGATATAATCATGTGGTTTTTGTCTTTGGTTCTGTTTATGTGATAGATTACACTTATAGATTTGCATGTGTTAGGCCAGACTTGTATCCCTGGGATGAAGCCAACTTGATAGTGATGCATAATTTTTTTGATGTGTTGTTAGATTCAGTTTGCCAATATTTTGCTGAAGATTTGTGCATCAATGTTCATCATGGACAGCTTGAAATTTTCTTTTTTATTTGCATCTCTGCCAGGTTTTGGTATCAGGATGATGTTAGTCTCATAAAATGTGTTAGGGTGGATTCCCTCTTTTTGCATCGTCTGGAACAGTTTCAGAAGGAATGGTACCAGCTCCTCTTTGTACCTCTAGTAGAATTCGGCTTTGAACCCCTCTGGTCCTGGATTTTTCTGGTTGGTAGGCTATTAATTGCTGCCTCAACTTCAGACCTTGTTATTGGTCTATTCGGGAATTCAACTTCTTCCTGGTTTAGTCTTGAGAGTGTGCAAGTGTCCAGGAATTTATCCATTTCTTCTAGATTTACTGGTTTATTTGTATTGAGGTGTTTGTAGTATCTCTGATGGTAGTTTGTATTTCTGTGGGATTGGTGGTGATATCTCCTTTATCATTTTTTATTGCATCTATTTGTTTTTTCTTTGTTTTTATTTTTATTTAATTGCATCTATTTGAATCTTCTCTCTTTTCTTTTTCATTAGTTTGGCTAGCAGTCTATCTATGTTGTTGATCTTTTCAAAAAGCCGGCTCCTGGATCTACTGATTTTTTGAAGGGTTTTTTGTGTCTCTATCTCCTTCAGTTCTGCTTTGGTCTTAGTTATTTCTTGCCTTCTGCTAGCTTTTGAATCAGTTTTATCTTGCTCCTATAGTTCTTTTAATCATGACATTAGGGTTTCGATTTTATATCTTTCCTTGCTTCACTGGTGGGCATTTATTGCTATAAATATCCCTCTAGACACTCCTTTAAATGTGTCCCAGAGATTTTAATATGTTGTGTCTTCATTCTCATTGGTTTCAAAGAATATTTTTATTTCTGACTTCATTTCATTATTTATCTAGTAGTCATTCAGGAGCAGGTTTTTAATTTCTATGTAGTTGTGGGGTTTTGAATTAGTTTCTTAATCCTGAGTTCTAATTTGAGTGCACTGTGATCTGAGAGACTGTTTGTTATGATTTCCATTCTTTTGCATTTGCTGAGAAGTGTTTTACTTCCAATTATGCTGTCAATTTTAGTATAAGTGCAATGCAGTGCTGAGAAGAATGTATATTATATGGTTTTGGGGTGGAGAATTCTGTAGATTTCTATTAGGTCTGCTTGATCCAGATCTGCATTCAAGTCCTGGATATTCTTGTTAATTTTCTGTCTCATTGATCTGTCTAGTATTGACAGTGGGGTGTACTATTATTGTGTGGGAGTCTAAGTCTCTTTGTAGGTCATTAAGAACTTGCTTTATGTATCTGGGTGCTCCTGTATTGGATCCAACAAAAGCTAAAATAGACAAATGGGATCTAATTAAACTTAAGAGCTTCTGCACAGCAAAAGAAACTATGAATAGGTGACTTGGCAACCAACAGAATGGGAAAAAGTTTTTGCGATCCACCCATCTGACAAAGGGCTAATATCTGGAATCTACAGAGAACGTAAACAAATTTACATGAAAAAAACAAACAACCCCATCAAAAGGATGGGGCAAAGGATATGAACAGACACTTTTCAAAAGAAGTCATTTATGCAGCCAACAAACATATGAAAAAAAGGTCATCATCACTGGTCATTAGAGTAATGCAGATCAAAACCACATTGAGATACCATCTCATGCCAGTTAGAATGGCAATCATTAAAAAATCTGGAGACAACAGATGCTGGAGAGGATATGGAGGAAGAGGAAAGTTTTTACACTGGTGATGGGAGTGTAAATTAATTCAACTATTGTGGAAGACAGTGTGGCGATTTCTCAAGGATCTAGAAATAGAAATACCATTTGACCCAGCAATCCCATTACTTGTTATATACCCAAAAGATTATAAATCATTCTATTATAAAGACACACATATGTTTATTGTGGCACTGTTCACAATAGCGAAGACTTGGAACCAACCCAAACGCCCACCACTGATAGACTGGATAAAGAAAATGTGAAACATACACACCATGGAATACTATGCAGCCATAAAAAAGGATGACTTCATGTCCTTTGCAGGGACATGAATAAAACTGGAAACCATTATTCTCAGTAAACCGACACAAGAACAGAAAACCAAACACTACATGTTCTCATAAGTGGGTGTTGAGCAATGAGAACACAGGGACACAGGGAGAGGAACATCACGCACCAGGGCCTGGGTGGTAGGGTGCTAAGGGAGGGTTAGCTGGGGGTGAGGGGATTGGGGATGGATAGCATTAGGAGAAGTACCTAATGTAGATGACAAGGCAATAGATGCAGCAAACTACCACCATGGCACATGTATACCTATGTAACAAACCTGCACAATCTGCACATGTACCCCAGAACATAAAGTATAATAAATAAAGAAAAGAAAAAAATACTAAAGAATGTGAAAAGGCTCCTTGAATAGATGAGTGACTTTGGTAAAGTTTCAGAATACAAAATCAATGTACAAAAGTCAGTAGAATTTTGATACACCAACAACATCCACATTGAGAGAGCAATCAATAACACAAACTTACAATAGTCACAAAGAAAATAAATATCTAAGAATATAGATAATCATGAGGTAAAAGATCTTTATGAAGAAAATTACAAAATAGTGCTGAAAGAAATCAGATATGACCCAAATAAATGGAAAATTATTCTACGCTCATTGGATAGGAAAAATCAGTATTATAAAATGGCCACAATGCCCAAAGGAATTTATAGATTCAGTGCTACTCCCATCAAACTAGTGGAGTCACTCTTCACAGAATTAGAAAAGGTCATTCTAAAATTTATGGAATCAAAAACGAGGCTGAAGAGCCAAAGCAATTCTAAGCAAAAAGAACAAAATTGGAGGCATCACACTGCTTAACATCAAACTATACTATAAAGCCACAGTTACCAAATCAGCACAGTACAAGAACAAACAGACCAATGAAACAGAATAGAAAACTCAGACATAAAGCCACCCACCTACAACCATCTGATCTTTGATGAGGCCAACAAAGACAAACAATGAGGAAAGGGCTCCTTATTCAATAAATAGTGCTAGGATAACAGGCTAGCCACATGCTGACTCCTACCTTTCATCATATAGAAAAAATGACTAAATGGATTCAAGATTTAAATGTTGGAACTCAAAGTATACAAATCCTGGAAGACAACCTAGAATAACGCTTCAACATTGGCCTTGGCAAAGAATCTTTGCCTAAGTCCCCAAGAGCAATTTTAAGTAAATAAATTAATTAATTAGAGACTTAAACCAAAGAGCTTCTGCATATTAAAAGAAACTATCAACAGAGCAAACAATCTGCAGATATTTGACAACTATTTATATGAAAAACGCCTAAAATCTAGAATCTGTAGGAAACTTGAACAAATCCACAAGTGAAAAATGAGTAACTCCATTAAAAAATGGACAGAGGACAGAAACAGACACTTGTTAAAATAGGATATACAAGTGTCCAACAAACATATGAAGAAATGGTCTGTATCATTAATCGTCAGAGAAACGCAATTTAAAACCACAATAAGATACCATCTCACACCAGTCAGAATGTCTATTATTAAAAAGTCAAAAAAATAACAGATGTTGGTGAGGCTTCAGAGAAAAGGAAATGTTTATATATTGTTGGTGGGCATGTAAATTAGTTCAGCCACTATGGAAAGCAGTTGGAGATTTATCAGAGTACTTAAAACAGAATTATCATTCAACTCAGCAATCTCATTACTGGACATATATTTGAAAGAAAATAACTCTACTCAAAAGACACATGCATTTGCATGTTCACTGTAGCAAAGACATGGAATCAACCCAGTTGCCCATCAATAGTAGTTTGGATAAGGGCAATATGGTACATATATGCCATGGAACACTATGCAGCCATAAAAAAGAATAAAATCATATCCTTTGCAAGAACATGGATAGAGCTAGAAACCATGATGTTAAGCCAATTAACACAGGAACAGTAAATCAAATACCACATATTGTCATTTCTAAGTGGGAGCTAAACATTGGGCACATAATGACATACCTATGGGGACAATAGACACTGTGGACTACTAGAGTTGAGGGAGAAGGGGAAGTGGTTTAGAAAAAGTACCTATTGAGTACTGTGCTCATTACCTGGGTGGCAGGATCCATACTCCAAACCTCAGCAACACACAATATTCCCAAGTAACTAATATGCACATGTACTTCAAGTACCCTAAAATAAAAGTTGAAATAAAAATGTATGTTTTTCATTTCCCTTCTATTTCTTTTCAAGTTATCTATTCTTTTAGCATTATTTTTGTAGTTACCATAATAGATTGTATACTATTGTCTTATCAAAGTCTAACAAAAATATTTATGTCTTAATCTGAAAATTTCAAGACCTTAGATCATAACCATTATCTTTCTCTGAACTTATACCAACTTGCTCTCATGTTCTTTAAGTTCTAGCACATGTCACTCTTACTGTTTTAAGCAGTTAATCCATTTAGATTAACCAAAATATTTATCTTTTATGTATTCTTCATTTTTTGTAAATGTATAATTTTCTGTCTGATTTTTTTCAGATATCTATCTCTCATATAAATATGTATATGTGTATTTATCATATAGATGTGTATATATGTCTTATTTTATGGTTACTTTTTGAAACAATTTGATAAAATTCTAAGCTGCAATTTTCTCCCCTGTTAACTTTTGGACTATCTTATTCAATCATGTTCATGTCTATCATTTTCTCTGAAAAGTTGTGTTGTTAACATCATCATTATTTGAGGATACTACTATCTCATAATAACTTTCTACTTTTCTGTATCTTTTTTTCTTCTATATTCATTTGTTGGAAACACTGATGTCATTATTTTTGCTAGGTCTTCCGCACTTAGTCCCCGCAAAGTCATATTTTACGTTTATGCAGTGTTTTTAACGTTTGAATGCATGGGATAAATCAAATGGGCTGTTAAAACTAAAACGTCCATTTAGATATAACTGCTTATGCTAACTCAGTTTTAAGCTAAGCTTAAAGTTTTTCATTCACCTGTGGTAAGTAAACACACACACACACACACACACACACACACACACACACACACACACACAGACTTTTATAATTCAGCAGATCTATGAAATTCAGATTTAAAATTAAATAGAAACAAAAATAATTTTACATATATATTGTACTTTAAAATATTCTTACGTGATTCTATTTCTTGTTAAGACAGAGAATGGTAAGGCCTGTGTTCTCATGGTACTAAAAAGAAAAAAAATGGATAAAATACATATTATCCTTTTATATGAAGCTACTGAAGAGAAGCGGTTTCAAGGAAGCCCAAGGTTCTGAATTCCAGAGAGGAGCACATCTTCCATAGGTGATCAGAATAGCAGCTGCCATCACAGCTGAGGAAAAAAATATTTTTCTTATAGGTAGTTCAGATAGGTAGTGAAGTATGCAGAAATTGTAGTGAAAATTTTAAATAGCTGGAAAGATAAGAGTACAAAAACTTCAAATGTAAAATAAAATTATTCAACCTAAAATTTCCCCTTTCCTTGAATTTGGCTAAGAAAATAGCATTGGCTGGAAATCATCAGAGAGAATTTATGAGGTCTTGATGATTTTGAGAGAGAGTCATCCGTAGACCCTGATACAAAGTTCTATGAAAGCTCTCCAATAACATTCCAGTTCAAATATTTACAAGATTAGACAGATCAGTCCCTCGGCAACTATAGTGTGAGAGATGAGATTTGTGCTAGCAATACGTAAAAGTAATCTAATTCAGGCAGCTCCTAAATGGTAAAATCTGAAGGTTTAGCTCTGCATTCTAGTTGCAACATAAAAGAGTAGGCTTAGGAGTTCAGGAATGCTAATTTTTAGAAGTCGTAATATTAGTTTCTGTGAGGTTTGTTTCCCAGGATAAAATGAAGAAACTGAGGCCAGCACCAAAATAATCCAATGCAAGGAAATTTATTCAGGCTCCCGGGTGAGATTCTGCGGTCCGGACAGCAGGGGCCGGAGAAGTCGCACAGACTCCTCTCAGACAGGGGGTTTTATAGGGAGTGAAACAGCTCGATTGGTTGTGGGAGAGCAAGACTGCTATTGGGTAAGTTACAAGCCTTGACCTAGGACTTGGCTTGTTATTGGTTGG
>CAUYQU010040701.1:0-17955 GCA_963574635.1 Cheracebus regulus
TTCCTCTTTCTCTTTCATTTTTTCTTTCTTTTGCTGTTTCTTTCTTTCTCCTTTTCTCTCTTTTTCTAAAATCTCTTCCTCTTCCTTTCTCTCTTTCATTCTTTTTATTCTAAAAAAAAAAAAAAAAAAAAAAAAAGAAAAGTAAAAATAACATTGGAGTGGGAATTGAGAGACTTGGATTCTAGTCTTAGCTGCTTCAGGAAGTCACTTAACATTCTTGATGCCTCAATTTTTCTTTTTCTTTTTAATCTGTAGAAGAAAAATAATAATCATATTTGGCCATTTGGCCTAAATAATAATTTGATTGTGAGAATCCAATGAGGTCATTTATGTGAATGTATTTTGAAAACATGTATGCTGTATACCTGGAAGATGATGGTGGTAGACTAATAAAATTCGTTTCTCTCTTTAGTTTATAAGCATTTTCAGTTACATCGTTTAATCTATGCGATAAACTTGTGATCATATGAAGTTAGTTAGGAAGTGTTTTTTACTGTTTTCTTTAAGGAGGAAACTAGGGCCTGGAGAGGGTAAATGACCAGCCCATACAGTTAGTGTTGGGCATCCAGGGCAAAGCCTAGAGCAAAATAGGCTTTCAGGAATTGTTGACTGAATGAGTGAAAGATTTAAAGGAGGGCTCACACTTGGGCTTTCTGATGCTGAAGTCCTGGCTCTGTTGACTTAACAGATGGTAAAGTGCAAGAAGAAAGAAGGATTACTCAAATTAGAGATATTTTTAGCAAGAAGAGCAGAGAGGGATGGTCTGAGAATGGGATGTTAACGGGAAGAATATGTGCTGCACGAAGTTGGTGGGCATCACCACACACTCTGGGGAGGAGAAAGAGCTGGACGATTAAAACTCTGAAACTGTGCTTCCGTGTCGCTACCAGAATCTGGTGATTTGCTCTGATTCTCATTTCAGTTTTCCTTCTCACAGAGCCTGACAGCCAGCCACATCACCCAGTGTCATCCATATTTGGTGTACGGTGCTCAAGGGCAGGGAGTTTACTTTTCCTTTTCTATAGCATGTAAATACAGTGTTTTAGTAGAAAGAGGAGATACCCAGTAAATACCTCTGAATTCTTTTTTATTTTTATTTTTTGAGACAGGGCTGGAGTATAGTGGCGTGATCTTGGCTCACTGCAGCCTCAACTTCCTGGGCTCAAGCCATCCTTCTGCCTCAGTCTCCTAAGTCGCTGGGACTACAGGCATATAGCATCATACCTGGTTAATTTTTGTATTAATTTTTTTATTGAGACAAGGTTTTGCCATGTTTTCCAGGCTGGTCTCAGACTCGTGGGCTCAGGTGATCTGCCCACCTCAGTCTCTCAAAGTGCTGGGATTACAGGCATGAGCCACTGTGCCCGGCCACCTCTAAATTTTTTTTTTTTTTTTGAGATGGATTCTCACTCTGTTGCTCAGGCCAACTGCCGTGGTGCAAGCTCAGCTCAGTGCAACCTCAACCTCCCGGGTTAAAGTGATTCTACTGCCTCAGTCTTCTGAGTAGCTGGGATTACATGTGCCCACCACCACGCCCAACTAATTTTTGTATTTTTAGTAGAGATGGGATTTCACCATGTTGGGCAGGCTAGTTTTGAACTCCTGACCTCAAGTGATCAGCCTGGCTCGGCTTCCCAAAGTGCTGGGATTACAGGTGTGAGGCACGGCGGCCAGCCACACCTCTAAATTCTTGATGGTCAAGAAGGCTGTATACCCCATGTCATGGTGTGATAGTTCATACTTTTGGGTTTGTCCTATCATTGTGTATTATTAGCTGAGACAAAGTTGGTTTTAGCTCAGAGAGTGGTCCTGGGGTGGACCGAGTTTGGACTCATGATAAAATAGGGCCAACAGGAATTAGGGTATTTTATTATTTGCATTTGGAAGTTGCAGGGGCCATCAGGTGTTTCAGGATAGTGATGTCTGTCTGTTTCTGACTTTTGGACAAGTTACCGTGTGTGGCAGGAACACTGGGCAGTTTGAATGTGATTCCTCCCATGCCCACCCTCCTGGTCTCCACATCTAGATAAGGTAGTTGCTCCATGTTCTCGTACTCTTACCTAAAGTATATTGTAGCTGTCATGGGACAGACATGGAGTGAGCATGCATGGTGCTGTAGCTTTTATTGTGTAGCTCTTCTTAGAAAACTTCCATAACATATCTTGGAGTTGTGTTCTCTTGCTTGAAAAATATATATAATCTGATACACCCCACAGTGCTCTTGCCAAGTGATTTGGTTTGGATGTTTGTCCCCTCCAAATGTTATATGGAAATGTGATCCTCAATGTTGGAGGTGGGTCCTGGTGGGAGAGGTTGGATCATGAGAGTGATCCCTCATGAATGGTTTAGCACCATCCCCTTGGTGATGGATGAGTTCTCTTGTAGTTCATGCAAGATGTGGGCGTTTAAAACAATGTGGCATCAGCCAGGTGTGGTGGCTCACGCCTGTAATCCCAGCACTTTGGGAGGCCGAGGCAGGTGGATCACCTGAGGTCAGGAGTTTGAGACCAGCCTGACCAACATGGAGAAACCCTGTCTCTACTAAAAATACAAAAATTAGCCAGGCTTGGTGGTGCATGCCTGTAATCCTATCTACTTGGGAGGCTGAGGCAGGAGAACCACTTAAACCCAGGAGCTGGAGGTTGCAGTAAGCCAAGATTGTGCCATTACACTCCAGCCTGGGGGACAAGAGTGAAACTCTGTCTCAAAAAATAATAATAATAATAATAATGTGGTACCGCCTCGCCTCTCTTGCTCCTGCCCTTGCCATGTAATGCGCTGGTTTCTGCTCAGCCTTTATTATGATTGGAAGTTTCCTGGGGTCTCACCAGAAGCCGAGCAGATGCTGGTGCCATGCTTATACAGCCTACTGTGAGCCAGTTAAACCTCTTTTCTTTAAATTACCCAGCCTCAGGTATTTCTTTATAGTGACACAAAATGGACTAACACACCAAGTTAGGTGCTTGTGTCCCCTTGTTGACCAAAAAAGGACAGTTTTGTGGAAGGCCAAAAAATGGCTCTCAGATTTTATAGCTGAGTTTGCCATTAGCACTGAATGCCCGTAAGTTTTTGTAGCTTTAAAATTGATACCTCTTCTTCCTTAATTCTCAACCTTTAGCTGTTTGGAAGAACATATTATTTGAGGCTAAGGGAGTGGGAGGAAAGGCATGGACTGGCAGAGAAAATATCTGACCATTACCTGGGAAAAAAAAATCCACAATAAGATATATATCTATTCATGAAGAATTATGTTCACATTTGACAACCACGAGAAAGGTGAATGGATAGACCAGAAATGGGTTTGCAGTGCAGTGGAGCACGCAATGTACTCTGTATCTTTTTTTTTTTTTTTTTTTTTTTTTTGATGGAGTCTCTCTCATACTTGCCCAGACTGGAGTGCAATGGTGCAATCACTGCAACCTCTGCCTCCTGGGTTCAAGCATTCTCCTGCCTCAGCCTCCCGAGAAGCTGGGATTACACGTGCCTGCCACCATGCCTGGCTAATTGTTTATATTTTAGTAGTGTCAGGGTTTCATTATGTTGGCCAGGCTGGTCTTGAACTCCTGATCTTGTGATCGGCCTGCCTCAGCCTCCCAAAATGCTGGGATTACAGGCGTGAACCACTGCACCTGGCCCTCTGTATTTTTTTCTAGAGCCACATTCCTTTGACTTAAATGGTGTTATGCTACAGGTGTCAGGATTTCAATGGATTATTATTATGACGATGATGTTTGAGATGGAATCTTTCTCTGTTGCCTAGGCTGGAGTGCACTGGCCCCATCTCCGCTCACCACAACCTCTGCCTCCTGGGTTCAAAGCAATTCTCTTGCCTCAGCCTCCTGAGTAGCTGGGATTACAGGTGCCATCACCACCACGCCCAGCTAATTTTTGTACTTTTAGTAGGGACTGGATTTAACCATGTTGTCCAGGCTGGTCTCGAACTCCTAACTTCAAGTGATCTGCTTGCCTTGGCCTCTCAAAGTGCTGGGATTAAAGGCGTGAGCCGCCATGCCTGGTCCTCATCATATTATTTTTGGTTATCACTATATCCTAGTGCAAAAACTACCACCGAAATAAGAAGAAGATATTACTGGGATACACCTAGATTTGTTTTTCAGGGACTGCATAATTTTTTGTGCAAGGTAGAAGATAATTTATGGCTCATAAAGGAAATAAACATATCATTCCCCTGCTTAAAGTTTTTCAGGCCATTCTAGGACTTTTCACAGACTTAAAATAAAATCTCAGCGTTGCGGGCCCTCCAGGCACATGCAGCCTGGCCCCATGCTGCCCACCTCAGGCCTCCCTGTTACTGACTTTAGGGCAGCCATCTTGGCCGCCCCCCAGATCGCCTCCCTAGCTTTTGCGTCTTGGTCTCAGCATGTGCTGCTGTCTCTCACCTTCCCCCACCCTCCCTGCTCCTTCTGGCACTAATTCCACTCATGCTTTAGGCCTCAGCTTCTGTTCATCTCTTAAGAGAAATCTTCCCAGACCATGCTAGCTAACGTAGTAGACAGTGCCCTGTCGTTTTCAGTAAATTTACTGTCATTTGTGATTTAATATATTTGCATATGTTTTGGCAAATAGTTATTTTAATACTTATAAAGCCCATTCACTTCTCAAAACACCATATGAGGGAGGTAATATTAGTATCCTCATTTTCCAGATAAGGAAATAGACACACACAGGTAGTCATTTCCCAGGGTCACAGAGATTGGAAGTGGTTTATCTGGATTCAGATTAATCATGATGCTAATTTGATGCTGAAATAATCATGATGCTGATTTGCCTTTCAATGTGGTGTGATCCTCCATCGAATACTATAGCCATGGTTTTTCCCTCCACATTATCAATATGTTTTATTGGGTTTATTTAGTGCTGTGGATATGACGTACATAAGATGTAAAATTCAGAAGACTTTTTGTTTTTTAGAGATGGGTTCTCACTCTGTCACTCAGGCTGGAGTGCAGTGATATGATCATAGCTCACTGGAGCATCGACCTCCTGGCTTCAAGGGAGCCTCCCTCCTCAGCTTCCCAAGCAGCTGGGACTATAGGTGTGCATCCCCATGACTGACTAATTTCTAAATCTTTTGTAGAAATGATTAAATTTCTAAACTTCTGTGTTGCTTAGGGTGGTTTGGAACTCCTGGGGTCAAGCGATCCTCCTGCCTTGGCCTCTCAAAGCAGTGGGATTACAGGGCTGAGCCACCCACCTGCCTGGAAGACTTTTTTTTTTTTTTTTAAATTACTATTATCTTCCACCTTTGCTTTGTTCTTCTGTGGCTAGATAACACTTAAGTTGCCAGGTAAAGGGGAAAAAAAAAGAATAAAAGAAGATAACACTGGTCCCCAACCCTCATCTCCCAGCTGTATTGTCCTTATCTCGCACCTTCTTCCTATAGAAGCCTCTTAACAAAACTGGTCCACCTCTGGTAACTTCTGGAGTCACCCTCTCCAGTCAAACCATCCTACACAGAATTTTTTTTTTTTAAGGCAGGGTCTTGCTTTATTGCCCAGGCTGGAGTGCAGTGGTGCAATTACAGTTCACTGGAGCCTCAGAGCTCAAGTGATCCTCCCACCTCAGCTCCCTGAGTAGCTGGGACCGTAGGCCCATGCCATCACTTCCCGCTCATTTTTTATTTTTTAAATTTTTTTGTAGAAATGGGGTCCTACTGTGTTGCCCTGGTCATTTTGCAACTGCTGAGCTCATGTAGTCCTGCTTCAGCCTCCTAAAGTGCTGAGACTATAGGAGTGAACCATGTGCCTAGATGTATGGAACTTCTAAACTAAAATAGTGTTAACATCATGTCACCAGCCAGTTCAGGGACAAATGATGACAACTGCCTGTTGCCTATGACATTAAGTATAAAACTGAAGGCCAGCTGTCAGCTCTTTCCTAAGGCCGCCCGTATCAGGCTCACCTGAAGTTAGCTTCTGCTGCTTTCTAACGTGGATTTTCAGTTCTAGCCAGGTGGGTCTAGCCACCTGCTCCAGGTGCTCATTCCTGCCCCTGTGCCTTTCCTCAGACTGTTGACTCAGGATGACTGCACAGGGGATGAGACAAGCTCCTTGCACCCAGGAAGTATACAGAAACAGTGCGATCCAGGAAGGTAAGGGAGGCCAGCGAGGCAAGTGACTGCCTGTGGCAGGGAAACTGGGGAAGGAAACTTTCAAAGTGGCCTTTTGGAACACACACGCATCCGCAAACCACCCCCAAACAAAAAATAGATGTGCACAAGGCAAACACATTAGCTGACATTGATCTTTTTTATCACACAATACCCATTTTAGTTTTAAATAATATTTAGTCTTTGATTATCTTCTTTTTAATTTTGCCTGTCGTTATCCTATCCCATAAACTTTAGTTTCTGAATAATAGCATGACTCCTTGAAATCAGAACTCTATCTTCTGTTTCTCTGTAACCTTTCCTGGGCACTTTGCTGAGCTTAGAATAATTGTGTAATAAACATTGGTTGGTTTCATTAATAAGGTTGCAGCAGATGGCAGGTGCCCTGTAGATGCACCTTTAACACCCGTTGTCTTATCTACCTACTTTGAATGTAGGTTGCTTGTGGGTTTAGGATTTCATAGCATCTGTATAAGCTTAAATGTCTAATCTTCCACTGTGCTAGAATTCTGGGTCTACCTTGTGTCATTGATGCTTTATGCTTTGATATATTGTTTCTGTGCATACTTTATGTAACCTAAGGCATATGTTAATCTGTTCAGGTCTAGAATTTTGAAAGCATTGTCCTTTAAGTTAATGAGATAAAATTAATATAGGGAATTATGAGTCTAAATGCTGTATTATTACAGACTAGGATGCTTACCAGCAATGACTATCCAAAATCACAAGACTTTAAACCCCGATCTTTACTGAATAGGAAACTGGCTTGGGTGAAGAGAATATTACCTAGTTCTTGGGAGTTCAACAAACCTTTTTCTGTCAGTCAGTCCCAAACCCTTGTTGTTTTTCTCCATTGTTGAACAAGTTCATAAATTCTTCCTCTCAGGAGAAGGTCTTTTCTGTTTTACAAAGAAGATGAGGAATGTGAGCACCACTAGGTTTTCTTTCTTAGACCTCTGCTTTTACCCATCCTTCTCGCTGAAAAAGAAGACATGTACGTGGGTTACGAGGTCGTTGCCTCCCAGCCAGTCCACCTCCCCACCACTCGTAGTCTTCCATGGCCTTCCCCTCCCCTCCCTGCTTGTCAAGCTCAGTAAGCTCTGCCTCTGCATTTTCCTGGGTCCCCACGGCTCCTGTGCCAGTGCCCCTCTCTGCCCTCTGCGTGCCTGCCCACAGCTCTGGCTTTCCGTTGTCCACCCTGCACTCAGTTTCCCAAGCTCCACTCGGTTCCACATGGTGCTGCTAGGATAACTTGCCCAGAACAAGTGGATGACCAAGCCGCTTTTCTGCTCAGATGGAGCTTTCAGTGGCTCCTTAATGCAGGTCAAGCCGTGGTCCCATCGAAGCCCTCAGTCCTTTCATGATGTGGTCCCAGTCTAAATTTCCATCCTTGTCACTTACTTTCTGTCTGCACATTTTGCCCTAACCCGTTATTTCTCCAGGTGTTCCCTGAGATGTTTCAGGTTAAAAACTGCTCATGCCCGACTGCAGTGGCTCATGCCTGTAATCCCAGCACTTTGGGAGGCCAAGGCAGGCAGATAACAAGGTCAGGAGTTCGAGACCAGCCTGGCCAACATTGTGAAACCCCATCTCTACTAAAGATGCAAAAATAAGCTGGGCGTGGTGGTGCGGGCCTCTAGTCCCAGCTACTTGGGAGTCTGAGGCAGGAGAATCTCCTGAACCCAGGAGGTGGAGGTTGTAGTGAGCCAAGATCGGCCACTACACCCCAGCCTGGTGACAGAGCGAGACTCCACCTCAAAAAACAAAAACAAAAACAAAAACCCAGCTCATGACGTCTACGAGGTTTCACGTGTACAGGGCTTCTGTCCCCATTGCCTTTACCCATAGAGTGTTGCAGCAGATTAAAGGAACATGGAGGAAAACATGCTGCTTAGCTTGGTTTACTCCAGGCTTCCTCCAACTTATTTACCATAGAAATACCCCTTTTGTTACAAAATATGAACACCCAGTGCAGAATGCTTTGGAAGAATGCTGCCTTAAACTAGATGTCTTGGTGGCCTGTCTCCCGTGCAGATTGAAAGCTCTTTGAAGGCAGCTACAAGGCTTGGCTCATTTTTCCTGCCCGGACCTCCTTGTAGATATTTAACGTTTACTGAATGAAGTCATATTGCATGATCAGGGATCAATGTTTCTTTGGAGTCCTGAGGTATGAATATTACAAAGAAAACTGGTCTACCACATGTTGTGACCGGTGCATATGTAGTAGATTCTCCATAAATGTGGAAGAATAATGAATAAATGCCAAGTGTCTGTGAAGTGGTACCGTTAAGAAGTTGTTTTTCTCATTTGAGCTAGTCGGGTGTGTGTGTGCCAGTAACTGTGTGTGTGTGTTTAAATAACTCAGAAATGGGAAACTGGGCAAAAGCATCCTGGTTTTCCAGGGTTTTCCTCCAACTTTTAATCTTGTTTTAGCTTTTATATTATGCTGTAATTTAATAAATCCACTCTTATTACAAAACATGATGCGGCCAGGTGCGATGGCTCACGCCTGTAATCCTAGCACTTTGAGAGGACGAGGTGGGCAGATCACGAGGTCAGGAGTTCAAGACCAGCCTGGCCAACATGGTGAAACCCTGTCTCTACTAAAAATACAAAAAATTAGCTGGGTGTGGTGGCGCGCGCATGTAATTCCAGCTACTTGGGAGACTGAGGCAGAAGAATTGCTTGAACTGAGGAGGTGGAGGTTGCAGCGAGCCGAGATCGTGCCATTGCACTCCAGCCTGAGCAACAGAGCAAGACTCCATCTCAAAAACAAAACGAAACAAAACATGATGTTAGATAAATTAATGATAGGTGATGATTGTGTAGTATACTATTACACAAAACGTAACGTTTTAACATAAAGATTCTTATTGGACTTCAAATATCATTTAACCCACCAGTGGGATTCTCACACAGCTTTCCATGAGTATGTGGTGTGTGTTAAGCTGCCCCTCTATTAAGCTGCATCACCACCTCACTGGTAGTGATGCTGTGTTCATGGAGCAGCCTTTGTTCTGAAAACCTTTTTTTTTAATTGGGCATATCTGTACAGGCATGTTGTGCATGCACATAAACATTTATAAGCACGAAGTAACATGGGCATGAATATTCACAGTATCCCTTCTTTTAGTTCCTACATGAGCTGCTTAATAGACTGAATGGAATTTAACCCTTTTCTCTCTTCCTGAAACAAGCCATTCTGTTTCTTCACGTGGGAAGAATTTCATCCTTAGAAGAATGATTTGCATTTGGTTGAGGACTCATTCTGTTAATGACTAGGATTCTAAGAGTCTTTTGAATTCTGTTTAAATTATTTTTTTCCTCTTTTATTTTTTTTCTTTTAGGCTCCAACCAGGAATGGAGACGCCATTGGATGTTTTGTCCAGGGCAGCATCTTTGGTGCATGCTGATGATGAAAAACGTAAGTCAGAAGTTTATTATAAAATAGCTTAAGTGCTTTATTGATCCCTTGCTTCCTGCCCCATAACAAAATTACGTGCTTCTCTACCTGGTTTTCTGGCTATTTGCTGTTAACTTTGGTGGTTTTCCTTAGAGACAACAGCCTGGCATCCTCATTTGTATTTTCAAGTACCAGAACGTGTAAGTCTTTTAACTGGCATTTAACCTTGAGGTACTGGTTTGTTGCTTTTTTTTGAGATGGAGTTATGCTGTGTTGCCCCGGCTGGTGTCAAACTCCTGGACTCAAGCTTGGGTACTGGTATTTAAAATATCTAAAATATTTAAAATACCAGTTAAATACCAGTAGTCCCAGTTACTCAGGAGGCTGAGGCATGAGAATCGTTTGAACCCGGGAGGCAGAGATTGCAGTGAGCCGTGATCGCGCCACTGCATTCCAGCCTGGGTGACAGAGCCAGACTCTGTCTCCAAAAAAAAAACCAGCTGGAAAAAAGGTGGGCCTTCCCAGCACCAGTATCACCGATCACTGAAAGGAGAGGTTCCTCAAGCACAAGGAAGAACAGCAATCTCAAGTTGTATTTCTATTCAATACCTTCCAGGGTTACCCTAGACACAGATTACATCAATGTCTCATGAGCAGTGGAATGATTATTTTAAGTAAATTTATCCCTTCTAGGCCATCCAGATAAGTGACTTTTGTGTTAGTACAAAAACGCCATTTTACTATTTATTTTAGCCCTACAGTGTACTATTAAGATATTTCTTTTATTCTCCACTAGTAGACATACTTCTGAAGCCTTAATACTATCAGGTATTATACACTCAAGTCATAATAGGTACTATTCTCTTCAAAATGCTGAAATGATAACATCCTCAAAAATGCCCAAGTTTTCAGTTCTCCAGAAGCAAAGGAAAAGAGATTTAGGTCACCTAGATGAGTTGGGAAACTGATCTCAAGTAGTAGAACATTTTTCTGTTTGTAATAAGAGGCCTATTCACAAGGCTTTTTAAAAGTGTTGAGGAAAATGTTAACCTCCCCTAAAGTCTAAGAGCAATTTACAACAAAAGCGAAAATAGAATTAATGTAGGGCAGAGAAAGCTGAGTCAGGCTGAACCAGCCCAAATAAGTCTTAAGAAATGAACTCAAAGACATTGAAACCTAATGTTCAACCTTGTCTATAAAGTATATGACTTTTCACACACATAATAATATGTAATTAATGTATTAGGTAACAGAAAATACAGTGCCTGGTTTTCGAGCTCTGCATGCTTGAGAGTGGTGCACAGAACACAACAGCAAGAAAGGTCTCCCAAAAATGTTAATAATTGCAGGCATCTTTGGACTTTTTTCAAATGTAAAAAATGATCCTAAGAAGCTGAAACCATGACACAGGGATTCTAGAATTGTCCCAGTCCATTCCTAGACCAATTGGAGTCATTAGAGTCAAAAGAATGTCCGGCTAGGCATGGTAGCTCACATCTGTAATGCCAGCACTTTGGGAGGCCAAGGCGAGTGGATTGCTTGAGGCCAGGAGTTTGAGACCAGCCTGGGCAACATGATAAAACCCCATCTCTACAAAAATAGAAAGATTAGCCAGGTGAGCTGGCACACGCGCGTAATCCCAGCTACTCAGGAGGCTGAGGTAGGAGGATTACTTGAGCTGAGATCACACTACTGCACTCCAGCCTAGGCAACAGAGCAAGATCTGTCTCAAAAAACAAAAGGAGAATGTTCTAGGATAAAGTCTACAGTCTGTTCTCTGATTGTTAGAGCCTTACATGTGAATTTATTCTCATTCTGCAAAAATACACCAGGGGGCTGTGTTCAACACACAAGGAAAGTAAGAGTTCCTCTCTCCCTCAGCAGTATCAGTTTCTCTGAAAACAGCTCTCCCAAACCATAGGCTCCAAAGGGAGTCTTGCATCTACATCACCAAGTGTGCTTGTCCCCACTTCTATACATTTTATAGCCACAAGAGTCTGTATACAAGCACATTCATGAGTCTCATGAAGGCAGGGACTGTCCCTTCTTTATCTTTCTATGACCCTTATTCATAAGGGTTCAATCATCACTCACTAAATTGGAAACTAGGCAGGCCTCCAATTGGAACAGAATGATCAAAAGGAAAGAGAAACAAGTCTTTAGTCTCCCCACTCAGAGACACAAATGGTTATCCTGTCATTATTTGTATTTTTCATTGTATAAACAGTATTTTCTTTTACTGATCCTAACTAAAGTTGGGCATTGTAAAAGAGAGAAATTCAAACTACTACCTTATATAAAAACTTCTAAACTAACTATGTTGGTGTTCAACAAAGTTTGCAAATAGCTATTGAAGTCAGCCACTTCTCCAAGGTCCTCACTGCTCCCTACAGTCTTACAGTGGCTGCTCCCTGCACTGGCATCAGCCCGCTCCACCCCTTTCTCTTCCTTCACCCCAAGAACTCCTGAGCTAGATCCAAGCTGGTGGTAGGCCTGTATACAGTGTCTTCTTAATCCTCAGCAGATCACATAGAAAAGTCATTGCATAGGTACCACATTTTAGGAGGGGTACTGCCAAGCCTGGGTAGGTGGAGAAGACAGCAATGAGCTCAGAAGACATCTCCAACACAGGAAGGTTGACAGTGCTGGAGATAGGTGCTATCCAATGGTGGAAAGTCACATTTATTGCCATCTTACAGGAATAAAGGAGTTTCGTTGTTGTCCAGATAAAAAGCCTTCGGTCTCAGCTGCCTCCTCCGAGCTCCGATTCCTCAGATTCCCACTTAACATTCTTGAACTGCAATTTCTTTAGTAAGGGATAAGTATACCTTACCATCAGGTGGTTATATCCTCACAACAATCAAAAGCTAAATAAGTGTGAATTATACAAGAGGTTGAAAAAACCTTATTAGCTACCTCACCCAATCACTGGCAGAATGATTATCTTGTAGGGGTGATGGCGGGAGGGTGGGAAGACACAGATGCATGGTAATATGGTTTGGATATTTGTCTCCTCCAAATCTCATGTTAAAATGTGATCTCCAGTGTTAGAAGCAAGCCCTAGTGGGAGGTATTTGGGTCACGGGGGTAGATCCCTCATGAATGGCATAGTGATGAGTGAGTTGTGTTTTCACTCTACTAGTTCACTCAAGAGCTGGTTGTTTAAAAGAGCCTGGAACCTCTTCCTCTTTCTTGCTCCTCCTCTCACATGTGACATGCCTTCTCCCCATCACCTTCTGCCAGGAGTAAAAGGTCTCTGAGGCCTCCCCAGAAGCCAAGCAGACACTGGTGCCATGCTTGTACAGCCTACAGCACTGTGAGCCAATTAAACTTCTTTTCTTAATAAATCACCCAGTCTCAGGTATTCCTTTACAGCAGTGCAAATGGACTAACATACATGTTAATACAGAAGACTGGGAAAAGCCCTATCAGAAGCCAACAATGTGCCGGGAGAGAGGGCAAGGGAGCCCTAACCAGGAGTCGAAAGCTCATTAGTAAAGTCAGTATACACGACAGCCCATGAATCCTCATGAACACTTTGTAAGTAGGTATTGTTGCTCCATGTTACCAATGAGAAAAACGAAGGCTTAGAAAAGTAAAATTCTAACAGCCAGTAGAGACGCAGACCTCAGATTTTAAGGACATGCACTTGCTGTCTGCCAATCCATGAAGGACTAAATTGGAAGGAGCTCATCTTCGAGAACTTACAATGTATAAAAGCTCAACCTATTTTTTTGTTGTTGTTATTAATATTTTAGTGCTTAGAAAAAAAACTGTCCCTACATGAAACAGTAATTCTTACAATATTGTTTAGCAGAGTAACCTTATCTTTGAACAAGAACATTTAAAAATAAATATACTTTTGGATGAGCAGGAAAATCACTTTAAAATGTTGTTGAATAATCTTCCAGTATCGTTCCTTTCACCCATCCCCCAAACTACACAAATGAACATTATTTTCTCTCAATATTTGTTCTTTCTCAGCTATGCAAACATAATTTTCATGACTGTTTTCCATTATGACATATACTGTACATTTCCAACGACATAAATGACCTTCGATGATTTTTTCCATCTCTAGTTCTCTGCTGGTCAATTAATGTATCAACTAACACATGTTTATTTCAACATCTGAGACACATAAGGAGTGTCTTCATTCCAGATCACTGACAGTAACCTGCAAAGGAAAGAGTGACCTACAATTAACAGTTGAAGCTATAGCATACAAAGTTAAAATACCAATTAAGGCAAGTTGAGGTGGCTCATGCCTGTAACCCCAGCACTTTGGGAGGCTGAGGCTGGTGGATCACCTGAGGTCAGGAGTTCAAGACCAGCCTAGCCAACATGGTGAAACCCCATGTCTACTAAAAAGACAAAAAAAATTAGTTGGGCATGGTGGTGTGCACCTGTAACCCCCGCTACTTGGGGGGCTGAGGCAAGAGAATCACTTGAACCTGGGCTAATTTTTTATATTTTAGTAGAGAGGCAGTTTCACCATGTTGCCCAGGCTGGTCTCAAACTCCTGAGCTTAGGCAATTCACCCACCTTGGCCTTCCAAAGTGCTAGGGTTATGGGAGCGAGCCACTGTGTCAGCCTCCAGCTGTTTTTTAATAGGGTAAATTGATGAAAATGGGAGGGCAAGGTGCTTGATGCTGATGTATAAAACAACACCTTGGCATGTCTTTAACATGATATTTCATTTTATTGCAATGTTTACAAAATGGTTATGTTTGGTAATTTTTTTCTCATATCTTCTAATTTTAAGATCTAACTGCATCTGCTGACTTCCTTACTTAGATTAAAATAAATTTAAATTAAAACTTTGTTCTTGAGGGTTTTGGTGGAGGGGATAGTGCTTCTTTTGAATGAATATGCAGATGAGCAGGAAGGCTAGATGGGGCTGGTGTGAGTGATGTGGCAAGGGAAGCAGCTTTTGCAGGGGTTGCTTTTGCCTCTGCTCCAAGAAATTCACTAACTCCTTGTTAGGAGGTGGTCACTGAAGGTTGACTAATTGATGAAGCATTAATTACCATAATTCTTTCGAGTAAGCATTCCTAAGAGCCCAAGCTTTTATTAGGGGGACATATGACCCCATTGTATGGGATACATTTATATTTCTAGGTTGTAGTCTATATTTGCCTTAAAAGGAGGAAAGCAAACCAGATCAGATTAATGATAACACAATGTTTAGTTGTACTCATTTACTGTTTGATTGATTTCTTTCCTCAAGATAATGACGACTTCTGGTCGGCTTCTGCATCAGTCAGGTGAACCTCTTAGGGGGTTTGCTCTTGTGACTAGATCAGCTGGGCCCACTCCTGATTTTTCCCTCTCTTACTCTTTTCTCTCAGCATCTAATGACTATTTTCCATTATGACACGTACTGTACATTTCCAACGACATAAATGACTTTCAATGATTATTTCCATCTCTAGTTCATTGAAGGTCATTTATGTCGTTGTGGCTTTTGAATGTTGTTGACTGTGGCACATAGTAAAAAAGCATTTTAGGCTGGGCTTGGTGGTTCATGCCTGTAGTGCTAGCACTTTGGTAGGCTGAGGAGGGAGGATTGCTTGAGCCCAGGAGTTTGAGACCAGCCTGGGAAAAATAGACCTCATCTCTTGAAAAAAAAAAAAAAAAATTAGCTGGGTGCAGTGGTGTGTGCCTGTAGTCCCAGCTACTCCAGAGGTTGAAGCAGGAGGATGGCTTTAGCCCAGGAGTTGAAGGCTGCAGTGAGCTACGATTGCGCCACTGCCTTCAGGCCTGAGCCACAGAGCAAGACCCTGTCTCAAAAAAGCCATTTCATATTGTGATCTTCATATACGTATACTAAGGTAAACAATCCAAAAGTTTTAAGAGACAGTACTGGCTCAGGTGGTGGCTTACACCTCTAATCCCAGGACTTTGGGAGACCAAGGTGAGAGGATCACTTGAGCTCAGGAGTTTGAGACCAGAATAGGCAACAAAATGAGACCACATCTCTACAAAAAATTTAAAAATTAGGCGGGTGTGGTTGGCACATGCCAGGGGTCCCAGCTACTCGGGAAGCTGAGGTGGGAGGATCACCTGAGCCTGGGAGTACTAGACTGCAGTGAGCTATGATGGTGCCACTGTACTCCAGCTGGGGTGACAGAGCAAGACCCTATCTCTAAAATATGTTTAAAAAAAAAAATAAAAGAGGAGACAGTGGTTACCCTTACTTTGCACAGTGCAGTTTGATGTATCTTTTCTGGTCTTTGCACTCTACTTTATTTAAATAGAAGTTGAGGCCAAGCATGGTGGCTCATGCCTGTAATCCCAGTACTTTGGGGAGGCCAAGGTGGGTGGATCACAAGGTCAGGAGTTCGAGATCAGCCTGACCAGCATGGTGAAACCCCGTCTCTACTAAAAATACAAAAATTAGCCAGGCATGGTGGCACATACTTGTAATCCCAGCTACTCAGGAGGCTTAGGCAGGAGAATTGCTTGAACCTGAGAGACAGAGGTTGCAGTGAGCCAGTCATGCTCCTGCACTCGAGCCTGGGAGACAGAGCCAGACTCTGTCTCAAAAAAAAAAAAAAAAAGTTGAATCATGACTCCTTACATTGATTTTAGGATCCACTAATGCATTGGAACCCACAGTTTGAGAAAACCTGATTTGGTTTACATCACCTTTGTCAGATAAACTTACTCCTGACTCCTCTGTTGTATGTACTGGGAAGATCTGACTGCCACATGGGCTATGAAAATCAAAGGAACTGGGAATATTCAGACATGCTGGAATAGATTAGTGTCCACAAGGCAGACTTGATTGAGGCATGGTATAGCAAAGGGGCAGACATTCACCAGAGCACAAGAGGGAGGTAAACAGGTTTTACCAAAGGGAGTGACCATTTTCTGGAGTACTGACTCTAAAACCCAAGACTAATATCGGGTTAGAATAGGGAGGAAGTATCTCTAATGGAATAGTTATATTTGCTTGTGATCAGAGTGCCAAGTGCTCTAGTGCCCTGGGAAGAGAATAGCATACTGATATCTTTCCTGCCCATTCCCCTTGGAGTCTTGGTGTTGAGTCTGGTTTTCCCTTAGTGAGGGAAAGAGCACTGGACTCTTGCTTTCTAGCAACTGTGTGTGCAGATGTGGGAGAATTTCATCAGGAAAGCCCAGGCAGGAAGTGCAGTTGTTGTTTTGTTGTCTATATCTGTTTCTCTGTGTATTTCAAGGACTCTTGGTTTTGTAAAGTTGCACTTTAGAAAAGTTAGGTCTAAAATAATGCTCAATATAATGTGGCCTTTGGATCCTTTTTCTGCCAACTCTTCTGTAGTGCTCATTAAGTACTTCCTTCTGTGATCATTTCTGATAATTTGGAGGCTTATCTGATCACTGCATCAGTGATTTTCATATCCTAAAATACCAGAGGGGTGTGCCGTGGATTTTCATTTGTAAGAGTGGCTCATAGTTATCTGTGACCTCAGGGAGGAGATGGGGTACTTACAGGCATTCTGACAAAGCCTTCCCAGGTGCATCTGACATCAGGCCCCATTCCCGACACGAGAGCTCTGGAGCTGAATCTTTTAAGTGTGATCCTTCTAGTCATGAGAAGCTATAGTTCTCTGGCTACCACATGTCCTTTAACGAGATTTACCAGTTGTTTGTATCTCCCCCTATTTCCTTCATCATGCACACATTCTCTCTGTCTTTCCATACATGTACTATATATATATACATAGGTATGTATGCATATTTGCTTATTATTTTTCCTGAGATATATGAGAGTAAGTGGGCAGTATCATGTCTCCTTACTCCTAAAGAATTCAGTGTGTATTTCTTAAGAATGAGAACATTCCCAGCCGGGCGTGGTGGCTCACACCTGTAATCCAAGCACTTTGGAGGTCAAGGCGAGCGGATCACCTGAGGTCGGGAGTTCAAGACCAGCCTGACCAACATGGTGAAACCCCATCTTTATTTAAACAAACAAACAAACAGAATGAGAACATTCCCTTACATAAATACAATGTGATTATTATGTTGCTTGAATATATAAAACATAAAAATGGGCATGACCCTTATGCTTGTAGTTTCTTTATAACTTCATAACTAGGATACATATTTATATATTAAATATAGCCAATAAAAGCTAGCCATGACACAATAGATGAAGATCTGTTATGACCAAGCCTCTGTTCCATGATTGTGGCATCTGCTGCCAGCCTGCCGGATTTGATTCTGTAATGTTACATACCTATCATGCCACTTGTTCTTTTTTTTTTTTTTAGAAAGAAAAAAATGAAAGAGAAAGAGGAAGAGATTTTAGAAAAAGAGAGAAAAAGAGAAAGAAAGAAACAGCAAAAGAAAGAAAAAAAGAATGAAAGATAGAAAGAAAGAGGAAGAGAAAGAGGGAGAGAGAATGGGATTCTTGTTTTATTGCCCAGGCTAGAATACA